>NW_019379475.1:585098-654667 GCF_000648655.2 Copidosoma floridanum
TTTTTTTTTTTTTTTTTTTTTTTTTTTTTTTTTTTTTTTTTTTTTTTTTTTTTTTTTGCCCATCTCCTACTCTTTTAGTACATACCGCGTCGGAGCGAATAATCCGATATTAAAGCACCAACTCGAACAAAAGTCAGAGACAACGTGACCATCAAACTCCAAGAATCGAACAACCATGGAGTGAAGGCTCCCCGACGTACAAACACACCGCGGGACAAAAGTCGAGTAGCCCCTTAATCCTAAGTAAACGGCGTCCCCGGTTGGCAGTAGTAACGCTCAGCGTTGCGTCAGCCAGCCACTTTACCCGCTGTCTGATTAAACATTTGCCTTTGCCGTGTGTATAATATATACGTATAGCGATCGACGGCCCAGCTAGATGCGACGAGGCTATAGAGGCTCCCTCGCTTTCTGTTTCGCAATTAACACTAATGGCCCTGGCATCTACATGTACCGGGTGGAGCGCAATTATATTTACGCGATCGTGCTTTCAATTTGGTGATTAAAGGAGTTTTTTTTTTTTTTTTATATATATTTATGTTACCATCGATAATGTGCCAATAAAAAATAAACTCACGGAAAAACTGCACCAGGAGGGGGAGGGTGGTCCCTCGGGGGAAACAGCACTCTGCCCCGATTTCAATTCCATTAACGGCGAAAAGATTCGTACGTTATACGTGCAAGCGTGTACAAAGACACTGGCGCTCACTTGTCGGGGTGCACGGCTCCTATTACGCTGATGGGGGAGTCCTTTTCAATTAGGCGTCGAAAAGGTACGTCACATCGGAGCCGCACGCGTGGACGAGTCGTAAATGTCAACCGTTGATCCCGGGATCCGGCTTGTCGCTCGCTCTAATTAAAGACGCGCTCGAACTGAATTTCGACGCGCCGCTGCGATACCCCGGGATTAATCACTCGATAGCGTCGATCGCGCCATGCGTCATAGTTATTCGGTCTTCTTCTTTAATTAAGAAAATGACTGTCTTTTCAAGTTGCGGCAAGTCCCCCGGGTGTATAGTATCGCGCTACTCCGAACCAGAGTCATTTGATCGAATGAGCCGCCCGAGCATTGTGTCCTCGAGTGAATTTACAGTGATGCGCAAGTGATTGCCAGTCGCTGCAATTTACCCCTCACGCGTGGCGATGAGCAACTTTGTTAAACAAAATGACTCGCTCCTATACGTTTTTTCCATCGGGTACGCGATTCTAATCTCCCCGAGAATCCTTGTTTCCTTCCTCACCCAAAGTCTGCGACGCGCACCCCCTTTGACAAACTCTATTACCCAGCGCCGCGAGCATGGAAAAACCGAAACTAAATTTTCAATCGCGTACCCATTACCACGCGTTTCCATCTGCTGGGATTGATTATTTATGCAGAACGAACAAAAAAAAGAGAGAGAGAACGAAACCAAAGCGTCGAGCTTTCCGGGCGAAACGAACGTGTATGGCGTTCGGAATCGCGTTGGTCCGTAATTTTCTCTTTGTTTCGTCCTCCCTCCCTTGGTAGCCTTTGTCCGCAGAGGAGCGGGAATGCGGTCCACGGCGGATATTACCCCACCATTGTCTCCGGTCGCCGCGTACGATAAAAATCGACCAGAACTGCTGTACGATTAAAGTACGCTGAACGCGCTCACTAGGAAAAAAAAATCAACAGCGCGACTTTTAAATGCAGTGGACGAGACTCCCTTTTTATATCGGCCACAAAGGGAAAAGGAGCACAATATTGAAATAACATATTTGCAAGTACTCGCACTCGAGACCGTAAAGAAAGTCCCTGGGGAGGCTGGAGCGTAAAAGTGGGTCAAGCCGTCGCGAAAGGATCAAACGAAACGCGAGTTTGTACGTGTGCGCACCGATCACCAAAAAGGGGAAAAGTTTGCCGAGTTCTTTTTTCCCTCCGACCGAAGAGCCACTGGCTTTTTACAGCCCCAGAGTGTGTCGCATCTTCGTATAGACCAGGAATAAGGTAGACGGTTTTTTTTTCCTCCCCAAGTATATATATATATATCAAAAGGAAGCCGCGGTATGTAAGAGCCGCTTGCAGTTTCGCGACAGTTTGATCTCGGCCACGTCATTCCAGAGTATACATGTATATATATAGGTCGCGGAGAAGAAAAAAAAGCGCCAGCGCAACTTTGGAAAAACTCGCTCGAGCCAGGCCTTGACGACGGTAGATTCACTCGAGCGGTTTCCGACAAAAGTCCACCCCGACGGATCCCCTAATGAGATCATTATACGTAATGAACGGAGTCTGCGGCCGCGGACGGAATTAACGATCGGCCGCGGGTATCCATCGAGCTCGTATCGGGAAATAATGGCTCAAAGAGGGCCCAGGCCTTTTCCCGAGTCATGATATACAGGCGTCGCAGGACGACTTGTTCACTCGACAAAAGGAAGAACACAACCAAAGGATACATACAGTTGTAGAGTCGATGCGACGAGAATAAAAAAAGTAGGGGATGGGAGGGAAGGAGCCACGACCAAGGCAGTGCCGTCACGAAAGTTTAACGAAACTCGGAAGATTAGTGCAACTCTCGGAGGAGCAGCCGGACGCTTTCGACGTGCGGGGATTTCTCCGCGGTACTCTCCCTTATTCTTTTTTCCTTCGCACCGAGCTTTTAATTTAGCGATAAAAGAGAACGGACGGGCTCACCTGGCTCTTTGGTGCTTCTTCGCGATGATTATTCAGCCATTAGAGTTACTCCTGGAAACTCAAAGGCGACCCTCCCAAAAAACGTAGACCCGCCTACATACAGGGTCGTACAGTCACACTCAAAGAGTATACATATAAATATATACCCTCCTAGTTTTATTCTTAACGCGAGCGCCCGCGTCGTTTAACAGCATAAGCCTCGAGGCGGAGCTTTTTATTTCGGTTCTCGCGTGTGGTATTAGGCGCTTTGCGGAAAATTGCGAGTGTAGAAGCGCGCGAGAGCAGTGGGTACGGTACAGAGGGACTAACTCGGTTACCTCCCTTTGTGCCCGGGTTATTCTTTTCCGGAGGCCGGCCCAGTGGAGCAAGGGAGTTTGATTCTCGGGCTTTCTTATGCATATGAAGCACCTCAGGGATGATTTAGGGCAGGGGAGGGGCTCTGGGTGATTACACGCCGTCCCCCCCCCCCCACCTTTTTTTCTTTTCCGCTCGCAGTTTCTTTTGAAGGGACGCGAAAGAGCAGGAAAGGACGCGGGTCGCGGCTTAATGTTGCACAAACGGGCTCCTTTTAATTCCAAATGAAGCGGGGGTGGGGATGGTGCGGGGTAATTGTTATTTCGTATCGCACACATCAAAGTTTTTTGCAATAGTTTTGGAGCAACGTGGGAAAAAAAAATAAAATAAAATAAAAAAAAAGAAAGAAAAAAAGCTCAAACGTCGTGTACGTCTCAACCGCATGTCGCGACCACAGCTGTGGAGAGCCCGAGGCGCTTAAAATCGGAGGATAACGCGATCGATCCTCCGGTTCTACCGAAAAAGGGGGAGAAGTTATGCAAAGCATCCCTCGAAGGTCGGCAAGTGTGCCGCGGCCTCGAAGATCTCGGGCAAAAACTCTCCGATGCCGGAGCACCTATATACATAGCAAAGACGCAAAATCTCGGCGAAACAGTTTTAAGGGAGGTGGAGGGCGGCTCGTACACCCATGGACAGGCAAGAAAAGCAAAGGAAACTCCGAGTTGTGCCGTGTATGTAAAGGTATACGTGTTCACGAAATGGGCAAAATTCCCTTAGTCGAGCTAGCCTCGCAGCCACTGCCACGGGTCAGCTGATCCTTCCCCCCTGCCATATCCCTTGGGAGTTTCCACGGTGGTAACGGTATACCACTATATTTATGTACACACGCGTTGCGAGAGGTACACGCGAAATATAAGAGCAACTGGAGAGAGAGAGAGAGAGAGAGAGAGAGAGAGGTGTATTAGGTGTGTGTGTGTGCGCGAAGGAGTTTAGCCGCTCCGGTGGACTGTAACTCGGAGCACCGCACACCTCGACGCTTCGCCACTGCTGCAACCTCCCTCCCCCTCCGTACCCATACACGTATTTACGTGTACACACGCACGTTGGTATTTACACGGCTTGCAATGTATACGTGGACTTCCTTCCCTCCTTCCTTCCTTTCGCTCGGGCCCCGGGGAAGATTATTTAATCTCGGCCGCGAAATCCGTTATCCTCGCCGGCTGACCGTCCCTCGGTGAGCGAGTACACGATACAACTTTGACTAATATCGCGTCCAAACCCTCCTCCACCCCTTCGCTTCTTCCACTGGCTGTGATTTTCTGTTACATGGATTTAGAGAGGAGGTGCGGAGGATCATGCGGGCAGATAAACTCTTTCTCTCTCTGGACGGTGTGGACCTTTTGGGTATTATACATGTACTCGGGAAATTTCGAGCTGTTGGGCAATTGTTTGTGTTATTAGTACCGGTTGAAGATTTTTCTTTTTCTTTTTTCTTAGTAACGATTAAAATTCTTCTTTGCCGATTAATTATTTATGGACAGCATTAATATGTGTATATTGAAATCAGACGTCCCTTAAAAGGGGAAACAACCATAAAAAGGCACACCAACTGATTTTTGTGCTGTTGGTAACTAACTGTATAGTTTTATTGGGCAAAGTCTAAAAATATTTTAAAACTTTCGTATACAATATCCCACTTAACGAGCAATGACCCCCACAATCAAACCCACGATAAAAAAGGTAAAAAAAAAAAAGAAAACCCGTGTCACACTTATCACAGCAATAATCGTCGTTGTCACGGATATTGGTTACAGCTATACCGTAGGTATACATACATACAGAAGATTTTCTCCTTTCTCGGTCTTGCGCGGGTTATTAATCACTGTCTCACTCGAATGGAGGGCGAGAATACCGTGTAATTTCTCGACAATCTTGCCGTGCTCTAAACCCCCCCCCCCCCGCCTCCTCCTTCCTCTTCCGAAGAAAGATAATTGCGAGAGAGAGAGAGAGAGAAGGAGGGAGCAAAGAGTCGGGAAAATGGATAATGAGATTCGCCGAGAGCCCTTCCTCCCTTTGCCGTTCTCGTTAATGTCGCAAAATCGCTCCACGTACGCGTTCGTCGCCAATTAGACCGAAATGCTTATGTTTGATGATTCACGACACGTAGGGACCATTCGAGCACATAGACCATCATCGTGTATCGATGGAAAACCCATCCCACCCAATAATACCTGACGCAAAAAAAAAAAAAAAAAAAAAAAATCAAATTGATGAAAAAGCTGTTGATGACGTTTCAGACCCGTGCTCGGGAGTCCAGTGCACGGAGCCCGAGATCTGCCAGCTCGACGATTCCAGGCAGCCGGCTTGCCGATGCAGCGAGCAGTGCAGCTCGGACATCAAACCGGTCTGCGGCAGCGACGGCAAGACCTACTCCAACGAGTGCAACCTCATACTCGAGGCCTGCAGATCGCGCATGTCCCTGCGCACCGTCTACGAGGGCGCCTGCAACTCGGGTGAGTTTTTCAAATACGTCTCGTCGATCGATCGATCGCACGGCATGGACTAACCATTTTTTTTTTTTTTTTTTTTTTTGCCCCTTGGGCTCTCAACGGGTGGTGGAAACGATTACTATTACCGTACAATTTTACGTAGACTTTTTTTTTTATTGTATTTCGCACACGGAGTATAATCATTGAAATGGAACACTTTGCACCAGCTTGCGTGTCTTAACTTTGTCGGATAGTTGTACATGCATAACTGTACGTTAACAACAGTAGAAATTAGACTAAACCAGAGTGGACGGTCAACGATGAGATTTTTCGTCTTCGTTTGCCCGGCGAATCCACGGAAAGGAAGGACCTCTCACTGGTGACTTTTTTTTATATACGTCTTGATGATCGTGAGAGAAAAAGTCCCAAGCGAGAGGAATCGGGGGAGGGGAGAAAAAGAACCCAACGGCGAGGTCGCCACGTTATCTGTTTAGGGGTGAACCCGTGCGACGGTGCCAACTGCGGGCCCCAGGAGCAGTGCGCGATCGACCGGTTCGGCATAGCCAAGTGCGAGTGCGGCCCCACCTGCGAGCCGATCATGAAGCCGATCTGCGCCAAGGGCGGCACCACCTACATGTCCATGTGCGAGCTCAGACGGCAGGCTTGCCTCGCCAAAGTTAGCATCGAGGTCGCTTACGTCGGCACCTGCGGATCCAAGGGCCCTTGCTCGGAGAAGGTTTGTACCTTTTTTTTTTTTTTTTTCTTTTCTTTTTAACGTGTACAGTGTGTGTACCATAAATCCACATAGAAATCGTGTGATTGGATGATTAAAGCTCCGAGACAGGTGGCACGACAAAATGTGTGTTTCTTCGGTTGTCAAACGATCCCTCGACTGTAACTCTCGCGTCTTTGGAAAACCAAGCAAGCAGCGATGGATGTACGTACGAGTGAGGGGTGCGAGAACTCGATCGAGCGAATTACCAAGGGCTCGCGTTCTCGAGTGGGACTTTCGTCAAAGGCTCGTTCGTGCGTTTAGCCTTTGACTTGCCCCGCTCTTGGGCGTATGTATGTACTCACTACGATTTCTCCTTTTAAAGGCTACCAAGCGGCCGAGTCGACGTGTGGAGGGCCGCCGTGGGTGGTTTCCGAGAGGTTTCGAGATTGAGATTCGGGATTTTGAGGACTATCGTACTGATCGTTGATTTTTCCCGGTAGACGCAACGAGTCGGTTAAAAGGATTTTAGAGCAATGCGCGGTTTATTTACTTCCTCCAGCCATCGACGTATTTCGATCAATGATTGTGCCAAATTGCCAGAAAAAAATGTTGTAAGAAGTACAAAGTAGACATTCTTTTTTCATCTCAAGTAGTGGGACAAAAAGAAATTCCTTTAATTGAAGGGAAGGTCGCGATGAAATTTTTAATCAAGAGCCGAAAGCCGCGTACTTGAAAAATATCGGTCACGATTGGTACGGTTGTATAGTAAAGGGAGAGCCCGTTAACTCACAAAGATCCTTGACCCGGTAAAAAAAAAAAAAAAATTCACTCCAACCAACCAAATTGAAATCCCCCTCTCCACTTGTACAACAAACTAATGAGCTCGACGATTCCTATCTCGTAAGTTTAAAACAACTTTAAAAACTTTATCGATGGAATGAAGTTTAAAAACAATGTCACTTGATGGTGTGGAGTGGTCATCGATATCCATCTACTATGAATAGGTCGAATACTATGAAAAGAAAAAAAAAAAAACATGAAACATTCCCTTTGCAGATTTGCCAATGGGGTGCCGTTTGCGTGGAAGAGGGCGATCAGGCCATCTGCGAGTGTCCCAGTTGCACCAACGAATTCAAGCCCGTTTGCGGCGACGACGGCATCACTTACGGGAACGAGTGCAAACTTCGCTACGAGGCTTGCCAACGCAAGCGTGAAATACGCATTTTGTACCACGAGCAGTGCAGTAAGTAACCGTAGATGATTAATGACTTTACCCAAATTATTTTTATTTTTCAATGAAAATTCAAGTATTTCGTGTCCTGCTTATATAAGGACAAATTAGCCCTGAAATTTGAATATTAGACATCGCGAATGAACTTGATGCAAATATAATTTTTTTTTTTTTTTTCATACCAAACTCATCGCTCACTTTTCAATTAGGGCGCACTCTTTTGTGATTGGGTTAATTAAATACAACGGGGGTAATGAAAAGTTTCGATGGACCGGCTTTTCGAGTGGCTCGCAGAGCCCGAGTGTTTTATCGATTTACCCCGAGCGACGGGGATAAAAGTTAATAATTTTCCCCCAATCCGATGGCTAAATACCGACGGCGATGACCGTCGGGGGTGGGGGGGAAAAAAAAATATATTCGAGCGACCGATTGATCGAAAATTTCCCGGAGCTCGCGGGTGCTTTTAACAATAATGGCGTGTGCGAAATGACGCTCAAACAAATTGGCCCCACCTTCCTGTCAGCCATGGAATTTTTCGTTTAATTAACGCGGACTAATGAACTATACGCCATGGTATAAACTCGCGCGAGTAATCGATACGCGGCTCGATGCTGGTGTCGATGGGACATTTTTCAAATTCCAATTTGTCGTTTTATTACAGCGAGGGTGACATTTTACCGGGATGCCCGACTGAATACAAAACAAATTACTCCGAATATTGAAAATTGCAAGATGAAGGGATTTTAACTGTAGCTACTAACAGAAAAAAAGCTTGTTTGCATCCGCGACACACGTGGGTGTCACGCGCGTCACTGTTAGTTGTCCGGCTCGGACATTTCCATAAGCAGGCTTGGCTCCTTACACTTCAGTTTGAAGTGTTTTCCCTCTAAGTATCGCCTTTTGGGATTTCGAGGGAGTGCCAATCACGATTAAATATACGATTGAAAGCGAAGGTGTGAAAAAAATAAAATAAAATTGGGGAGGGTGTACACGTGAGCTTTTCCTGATCCAAAAGAGATTCGCGAAATGTGTGGGCTGACGCGTGAGTACACAAGTGGATATATTTGCTAGGGAAATTACGTTTTCTTCGTCTTTCCCTCTGTTCTTACCAGTTACGGGATGTATGATTCGGAAAAATTTCAAAACGTGCAAACACCGGAAAAAAGACCCCCTCGATCCATATCTGCATGGGAGAAACCCGAAAGAACCCCACCTGTACTCTAAGGGCTGCCCACCCTCATGCTCCTCGAAATCTGTTAAAGTCCCTGCGAGCGGACTATCTCTCTCGGTGATCCTTTTCTAAGCTCCCCAGGTCCCACCTTCGTAAACATTTTACTCACGGGCGTGGAGAGAAAGGGCTTACCGAGATTGCAAATTCAGTGTTGCCGCGCATGAGATATCTTGTTAATTTTATCAACCCAGGGTCGCCCCGGGAAGCTGGAAATTGAAATTTCCACGGGATGTATTGTACGCCCCGTTGGCGTGGCTTGCGTTTCGCGGGGAGGGAAAGAATATTATTATTTCACTACGGCGTTCAAATGCATCACGCGGAAATATGAAGAAATAACAAATAAACATACGTCAAAGTGAAAGGTTTTTTTTTTTTTCTTTAGTTGCATAATTGAATTTCATGTGTAGGTTGATACCAGAGAGACCTCGGTGTTGAAAATCGGGAGCTTTAATGTCCACCCTAATATTTGTTGTAAAATAATGTAAAATTCGTGTAATTCGCGTTAACAAGGGGCTTTAAGTGCACCTGTCCAGTTGAGCAACTATGGTAAAAAGTACACCTCGAAAGCAATGAATATTGATAATCTCGATCGCCACGAATTGAGATGGTAAAAAGAGGGGGGGGAGGAACTGTAGGGCAAAGCTCGAGGGTCTTGGTGAAAGTTGAAGAATGGGCACTTTTCCCGGCAATTAATTAGCCGCACAAACGAGTCGAGGGAGATAAACAGAGACGAGCGCGATCGGGAAAAGAAAGCTCGACCGACAAAGGGAGTCGGCGCCGAGGAGGGTGATGGTCAGACTCGCTCGATCGATCGCCAACTGAGAGCCATTTGTTTCGTTTTCTGTTTACAGATGGCTGCGAGAACAAGAAGTGCGATCATTACGGCAAGTGTGAGAGCGACGCCAGCGGTGAGGCCAAGTGCGTCTGTCCGACCGATTGCGCGGATACGGTGAGTTTTAATGGCCAACCTATACGTACTTTGTTTGCCGAGCTCCATATTGACTGTTTCCCTTTTTTTTCTGATGGATACTTTTGTTGAGTTATCGTCTGGCGTTTCGATTGACCTCTCGTTGGAGAAGCAGTACTTTACCACCCGTTTGGGAAAAATAATTGCTGGTTCCATGAAACAACGCAATTTCACAGAGCCCCACTAATTTTCAACAAAAATGGTCCTCCCGATTGCAAAAAGTATCGCGACGCACGAGCGAACCAGGATGGGTTTTTTGCTCCTTTGTGCACCATTGGAGTGCAAGTGATTTCGCAAAGGGGCGACCACTTTGTGAAACTGTCGAGGAAAAATACTCTCAATTCCCCGGCCGTACACGCGTAAACACTCCCTCCGAGCTTTTGATTTTCACTATTTTTTTTCCTTGTCCCTGTGTACAAAAAGGTCCAGGTGTAACGGATAAGGAAAATTTGAAGATAGTTCCCGAGGGTGGGTGCGGGAAAATTCGAAAACTGAGAAAACTGCGCAAAAGAAGAGCTGTACACGCGGGAAACTTCACTGAGTGTGGGTTCATTTGCACGTAAGTATATTAGTAATGGGAATTTAGATTTGTTCGTTAATCAGATATTTCAATCAACAACGAATGATTGCCGTTAATTTGACGAAATTACGTTGATGGGAGGAAAACGAAATGGGAGAATGACAATTATGGAAAATTAATGTAATTTTGAGCGTAAACATGTTTGTTTTTTTTTTCTATTAAGCAATAACAACTCTATTATCAATTGCGAAATTGATGTTTAGCGCAGTCGCGGTTGATTCGTAAATGTTACCTCTCTCGTATTACCGTGCAATATCGTCAAAAGTTAACAAATGGTCCCCACCACGATTCTCGCAATTAATAACCTCATTATGTGCATGTGTACAATAAAGGAGTAGGTAAACGCGAGTCCGTCAATCAAATCTGCTGATGTACTGTACGAGGACATTCGGTTGAATACATATTTATTTATTTTTCACGCAAGAAATACGCGCAATAGTAAAAGGCTTCTGTTGATTCGATACAATGTTCACGTGGAGCTATTTAATTTTCAATGCACCAACAAACATCCAAAGGAAAATCAACCACATGCTTATTATAGCCATAATGAAAGACAAACTGGTCCTGGTAAACGATACGCGTAAGCATTGTTCGAACTACAATGCGTCCAACTCCCGAAACGAAAAATTGATGTTACATACAAATTTTTTCAAATTACAAATTTTTCCTCCAAACTTGCATCTGAATGCTTCTTTATGAAAAAAAACGTGCAATTTCCCAAAAGAGGACGTATACACGTACAAAAAAGGTCCCTTTGAGGCGGTAAAGCCACGCAGCGTGAAGCTCGTAAAACAAATTAATTAAGCCGTCTGTCCCACTGTTGCTTTTGATCACATGGAATTACCTCGTGGAGCTCGAGTGAAACGCATTAGCCCTGCCGTATCGTAACATTAAAAGGATAAAGTGAACAACTTTGGCATCACAAAACACGACAGCGCCTCCACCAATTGATAACTTCATTAAGCTTAACTCAATGCATACCGCTCCTCCCGCGAACTTCTATACCACCTTTGGATTTCCCACGTGTTCACCAGATGCGCAATTTTCCCCGAAAACCGACAAGGGGCCCAAAACTCGGTGTTGCGTTTCCTTCCAAGTTTTCTCGTCTCGCGAAAGTAGAAAGTACCCGCAACGAAGCTGCCTGGTGCGGGTGTGCGTTACGTATAATAAGCTGCGCACTCGTCACTCGCTCATCGAATTCAATTAGAGAACCAAAGTATACGAGCCGGCAATAAACAACTTTACGAGCCACGTTGTACCCGTGTACACTTGGACCGCGTATAAACATGAACTTTCCGCGCTTCTGTACTTCCCGGGAGAGGTATCGAGCCAAGGGGGAAAAACAAAACTTGCCCCGAAACGTGAAATGAAAACTCGGATAACCAAGCAAATTGGCTAATAAAGCCCCGCGAGTCCACGTACCCACGCGGTGCCTAACAAGCACGGAGCTCGTTTGATCGCACTTTGGACTCAATAGAGCGTAAAACAGCCCTTTCGAGAGAAGCTACCTCGCGACGAGGGTGAATCACCAATTAAGCTTACCCCCTCTCTCCTTAGCAAAGAGTTTTTTGCCGGTCTACCGCGTGGCTATGTGTGTTCATCACTCCCGGCTTTTTGTCCCGTATAGATTGCGCGTGTGTGTGTGTGTGGGTTGCAAGCGCTTCGACGTTTGACTATGCGTTTGTCGGTAACAGGAGGAGAGCCTGGTCTGCGGCTCGAACGGCAAAACTTACGAGAACGAGTGCGAGCTCAGGCGTGAGTCCTGCAACAGCCAGGCCGTCGTCGTCGTCAGCTACAGGGGAGACTGCGGTGAGTGTGATGTCATACCGTGCAAGTAGTACAGCCCCGTTTTGGTCAGACGAGTAAGGACGTGGCGGGTGTGTGTGTTTCCAGGTCTGTGCGCCAACGTCAAGTGCGAGAATGGGGCTCGTTGCGAGGCCGGGGCGTGCGTCTGTCCGCAGGTGTGCCCGGAGCCAACGGGTGACTCGGTCTGCGGCAGCGACACCAAGACCTACTCCTCCGAGTGCGAGTTGCAGAGGGAGGCGTGCCAACGGGACCCCAAGCTCCCCCACCTGCGGCTCAACTTTTACGGCGAGTGCGGCGAGGGATTCCCCGTCGCTGCCCTCAGTTAGTATACACTTTGTGTTATGTACACCTTTTTGTTCCACTCTGAATTTTCCCTCGGGCCCCAAAAAAAAAAAAAAAAAAACTCATATTTGCCCGTAGCGACCACGTCGACGCCGTCGATAACTCAGCTGGCTACGTCCGACGAGGTGACCTCGGCTACGGAGTTGCAGGCGTGCCGGGACATACACTGCAACTTCAACGCCACCTGCGAATTGGGCCCGGACAAGTTTCCGCGTTGCAGCTGCAAGTTCGATTGCGGCTCCATGGCTCCGGAGAACATGCAGCCGGTCTGCGGCAGTGACTTGCAGACATACCCGAGCAAGTGCCACATGCTCATGCAGGCTTGCCAGAGACAGCAGGAGCTCAGGCTCAGGCCCCTCGACCTGTGCCAAGGTTATTATTATTATTACATCCTCTTTGTACACTACTGTTTGCTTTGCGTCTCTATGTATACGGTAGCTTGGTCTTTTTTACCTGGATTTGTATCGTTCCTTTACTTTCCGTTTATTGGAGTGCGGTAGTTTTGAAAGAGCAACGTGCACCTCAGCAATTTTATGAGGAATTTTTATCAACTATTTATAACCAGCTTTGTGGAATCGTACAGTTTGAAAAAAGGTAGATTGATATCTGTCGGGTATTATGTACTTGGATTCACTACACTGGCTTCAAAACATTTGATCCAAGCCAACATTTTAGTACCACAACTCACTCGAACTTGTCGCATTATAAGATTCCAACTGAGCAGCTTCCGCTCACGGTTACACGAGCTCTCCCTCGCGATTAAAATCTTCCAAAGTACGGCTGGCCATGGCACTAATGTAACTTTTGACGTGTTCGTGGCGCCACCGATTTAGGTTTGGAGGTGAAGCCGTGCAACGGGGAGCAGCCCGTGATCGACGACGAGGGCAACGAGTACTACTGCGGCAACGGACCGGATCGCCGCGACTGTCCCAGTCACTCGTACTGCCACCAAACCCCTAGATTCGCTCGCTGCTGCAAGAAAGGTGAGCCCAATCTCATTGTACTAACATTACACGTTTGGCAATCCATACTATACACGATTGGCACGATGAGAGATCGGTAAATAATAAATACATCGAGTAAAAATAGTAGCAGGGAAGCAGGTGACGAGGTGCGAGGACTCGTGGCACGGCTGCTGCCCGAACGGCAAGACCGCAGCCCTGGGTCCCAACGGGGCTGGCTGCCCGGACGTATGCAGCTGCAATCGGCTCGGCAGTCTGGCCGACACCTGCGACCCCGAGAGCGGCCAGTGCAGCTGCCGGCCCGGGGTCGGTGGGCTCAAGTGCGACAGGTGCATGCCCGGCTACTGGGGCCTCTCCAAGACCGACAAGGGCCACAAGGGCTGCATACGTAAGACTCGCAATGTGATCGGTATCCTTAAAAAATTATACAGGACGATTATTGAAACGGCGCGCGACTTTTGCTTGTGTTTTTAGCTTGCGGCTGCTCGCTATTTGGCTCGACGCGCGAGGACTGCGAGCAAATGACCGGCTCGTGCGTCTGCAAGCCCGACATACAGGGGAAAAAGTGCACCATATGCACCGATCACACCAAGATACTCACGCCCAAAGGCTGTCAGCCAGGTACTGTTTCTTCATTGCCTACTTTTTTTTTTCTCTTTTTTTTTTTTTTTCTTTCATCACATGTATACATAACCACGGCTTTTTTTCTCAATGGTGTGGTTTTATCGCGCAATTGTTCTGGATTAACAGGTGTGGAGTTTTTTTTTTTTTTTTTTCTTTCGAGTGAATAAACTCAGAGCTTACTAACTAACAACGAGATGACACAAAAATTAAAAAGATTTTTCAATTTTATATAATGCAATAGTCTCGGTCGACAGACGATGGACCGACAATTAAACGTGAGCAATGAAAATCATTTACCGAGTGATGACCCGATCCTCGAAATGGCACATTTACAATTACACGCACGGACATATATATTCCCTGTTCGAAAAAACAAACGAAAACAAAAAAAAAAAAAAGGCAGAAAAAATGCATCGGGTGAATCCACAGTGGGCGCGGTGTTGCCGATCCCAACGAGTTGCAGCGAGCTCGAGTGCTACTCCGGGGGCCAGTGCAGCGAGACGAGCGACGCCGACGGGGGTCCGGTGGGTCCCCACTGTGTCTGCCCGCAGAGCTGTCCCCAGGACACCGACGAAACGACCGTCTGCGGCAGCGACAGCCAGACCTACGTCAACGAGTGCGAGCTACGGCTGTACGCCTGCCGCTACCAGACCGACGTCGTGTCCCAGGCGTTCGGCCACTGCAGAGGTGGGTCCCACCATCGGCCCGACAATCGCAAGATCGGCTCACAGCCTCGCAGGCCCAACTCCATCGGATACTGAATCTCGACCACGACGACGCGAGAGGCTTTTTAGTCGGCTTTTTACCGAGCTTGATGACTTTTTCTTTTCTTTTTTCTTTTTTTTTTTTTTTTTTTTTCAAAACATTNGAGCCGGACGCGCGGTACTACTACACGAACCGAGCCCAGTTCCAGGAAACGGTACCCGTTGACCGTAAAAGCCTCAAGCACGGTAATTTACATTATTATTATTTTTTTTTTTTTATCAGTCATTTTTCCGATGTATTTATATAAATATTATATTCGACCAACTTTTACAACTTTAAAATATATATCTTCAGCTGTCAAAACTGACTCTCTCATCTTGTGATGTGGATTAAGTGTAATGATAATTAAAAAAAAAAAAAAAGAATCTGTTATTGCGTGTTGAAAAATTTTACTAACTTGGTACCTTAGAGCTTTGGGAACCTCAAATTAACACTTAAATGTTCATTGTATAAAGAAATAAAGTACTCACACGTTTGTACGATGATGGCAAACTAATTTTTACCCTCAACCACCCCAACCCTCTATAAACGTATACTCAACACTAACGCTATTTTGTTTTGTTTCGTATACATGTTTTGGTTTATTGTAGTATATTTTTTAGTTTCACTAACTCACTAATCATTTACAAACTTTAACATTGGATTCTGCAGCAATGCCGATATTTATACATTTATTGGTTTATCTCCTTCTCATCCGTCATCAGTTCACAACAAAGAGACTCTTTTCCAGCGAATAAAGACGCAACTTTATTTAAACGGAGTCTTGTACAGTCGACTCGTAAACTCGCAACTTTGGACCCCTTTAAAAAGGAAGACTCCATTCATCGATAATCAGGAACGAGCAAAAGCAATCAAAAGTTGCACCGCGAGCACGGCTGATCGTCGAATTAAACAAATTCCATTATCAAGTGACATTTCCAAACAGACAGCCAAGAGGAAAACTCTCCTTCCCCCCCCCCCACGGCCCCTTATTTACATTTATTTCCGATTTCGGTCTGTTCTCGCATATATATACAGTATACATGCTCTTCGACGTTTTGCTCCGTCCTCGTGTTTTATATATCTCGTCGCGAAGAAAAAGCGAGTCAATCTTTTTAGAAAAGTTTTTCGAGACTCCCCTCACCGCCGCGTCTATTTTCTTTCTACACCACAAGAGAAAGTTGGCGCAAATTGGATTACGGAGTAGGCCAATTTCTCCGGGGATACTTTTCGAAGCTTTGCAACAACAGGAGGAATGGAAAAAAAGGATAGAGAAAGAGAGAGAGATACGAGAACAAGAGGAAGGTGAGAGAAAGAGAGGGCACACGATAAAGTCGCAAATGGATGTCGGGATTTCGTTGATACGGTGTGGTTGAAAAACATATACCTGTAACCCCAAACAAATCATTTTTCAACCTCCAAAGGCCATTGGATCGAAAAGTTGAACTTGAATTTATACTTTGTTTGACGAAACGTAAAAGGGGTGAAATGATGCGTGTGAAACGGTTGGAATTGTTTTAATGCATCTCGTGCATATGTGTTATTGTTGTTGAAAAGTTTTTTTTTTTTTTTTTTTTTTTTTTTGTTAAAGAAATGCAATCGTATTTGAATTAAAATATCATTGGTAGCCTCGAGGCGAAAGATTTTTCAATTTATTAACATCCACGTGATATCGAGAGATTAAAATAAAATACACTGTATGAAATACCATTTCGGTGCATTTGCAAAGGTATATAAATACAGAAATCCATCGATTCACGAAACGGAACTTTGCACTCTGGAAAATTGATATTCATTCATTTTGTTTATTTTTTTCGTAATATGAAAATATTTGGACGAGAATAAAAAATATTTGCCTTTTACCGATGCATTCCAAAATGAATCAGTAAAATTCATCAAAACGAGTTTGCTTATCAATGTTTACACCGTCAATGTTAACTAAATAATTTAAACGTATAAACACAAACTTTTTATTTACCACATGGTCATAATTTGTTTTCCAGTCGCTCCAAACAATAATGGCCCCTAAGGTCCTCTAACAAACCAAAAAATCTCGAGTGCACAATCCGCCCGCAAACGCAGCAAAATAAATCCACCGCGTCTCGACTCCGGAGTATTTGCTCTTCGCTTCACGCGAACCAATAAAAGACCATTCGAACAATGCAAACTGCTGAACGACGACAATACCCTACGCGGACGCAAAAAGAAACGCGAGGAAGGAGCAATCTGGCCGTAATTAAAATACGGATCCACCTCGGCATCCCATCTCGCGGCGGTGTACAGGTGTAATAAAGATGCAACTAGTGGATCAAGCCCGACGATCCCTGGATATTTGTCCTCGCCGGTATTCTTCTTTGTTCGTTATTCCTCCCTGCCATTGGCGATCGATGGGTATATATGTATACGAGAGAGGGACGTTTTCATTAGATTGCCCACCTGCGAATCGAAAACTGCCGATGGCGGGACAATCGGACCTCCCCAACCTCGCACTATGAGACCCGGTAGCAGTTTGCTCCGACGACTCCCATTGTACATTTTTCTACGCCGCGTTTTGCAATGACCTGCCTTTCTTCTAAGGGGGGACGAAGAGATGTAAAATGTTGAGCATATCGTGCTAATTGCATCTGCTAGTTTGTATGTTTGAATATATAAATATATAGAGTTGTAGTTTGCGAGTCGACAGGACGATTTCATGTACATTCTCGGACACGAGAGCCACCCGTACGGTACTTTATGGTTGTTTCGCGCGATAAGATATGGTCTACTAAAAAGCCTCGGGGACGAGTAACCTCGTCTTCAAACAGTATCGCATGGAGTTGGCGGAGAACAAGTATCCTAAACCGTCACTTTTTCCAACAGATGATTCGATGACTAACACGGACTTCCCAGTGAAGAGGTTCACGGCAGTGCACTACACGCAACCGGCATCGGCCATTTCGCCCCTGTCCAAGTCGACGAGGCACCTGATGGTGCCGGAGCCGGACGCGCGGTACTACTACACGAACCGAGCCCAGTTCCAGGAAACGGTACCCGTTGACCGTAAAAGCCTCAAGCACGGTAATTTACATTATTATTATTTTTTTTTTTTTTTTTTTTTCATCTATTAGTATACATTTGGTTTTGGTTAAAATTGTATTTAGGATCAGCTGCAGCCTACCGTCCAACGCCAGCAACGATAAGGGTCGTGACACCCCTACTTGGTGACATTTGCAGCGAAGACAAGGACTGTGGCATAACGAACAGCGTTTGCCTGGACAGCCGTTGCATTTGCACCGACGGTTTCGCAGAGACGAGCGACCGACAGGATTGTAGCTTAGGTAAGGAAGTGCCCTGGCACTTGGGCTGGATAAATAAAGACTCGATTGAAAGATTATCGTTGAATCGATTCTTTTTCCCCCGATTTTTAAAAGTAATCACAATACTTGAAATTCACGTAGATTCCATTGTGTCGACTAAAATCCTGTTATTGTGTCTTAACAACTTTTCCTAAGTGTTACACGCACGTAGTTATTTGAACGTAATACTAATTATCATCTGTAGTCTTCTTGGCAATTTAGTTTGCAATCTACAGTTTCATTAAAAATAAATGTTTTTTCCATCAAGTAATCGAAAATCATTGATTATTATTATTTAAAAGCATCTCCACTAGCTAGCCATAAAAAGCAAACCTCGACTCTATTGTCCTTAGAAAACTACGCTCCAGTCACGCCGACGGAGGAATTCCGTGCCTGCCTATCCTTCCCATGTCATCATTCTGCTACGTGCATCGACCTTCCCGGCTCCACGTACACCTGCCGGTGTTCCGAAAACTACGCGGGCTACCACTGCGACGAGCAAATCAATCGGAGAGACTACGAGATTGCCTCCTTCGACGGCAAGAGCTACGTGCGTATGAGCCGGCTCAAGGCTTACCACCAGTTCAGCATAGAGCTGGAATTTAAGACTTACGCGGAAAACGGAATTATACTCTACGATCAGCAGAAGCAGGATGGCTCTGGTGACTTTGTGTCCATTGCGATCGTTGACGGGTTTGTTAATGTTTTTGCCAACTTCCCGAGCCCGAGATGACATTTTCAAAGCGTTAACTGATATCTTCTTTTTTCATCGATACGGGCAGATTTGTCCAGTTTAGATACAACCTGGGCAACGGACCAGTGATTCTCACGTCGCCAGAGCGAGTGACGATGAAAAAGTTCCACAAAATCGCTGCCAAAAGGTACCACAAAGACGGAATTCTGGTTTTCAATGACAACGACGAAGTGACCGGTCAGAGCGAAGGATTCCTCAAGAGTCTCGATCTCAATCACGACACCTTCATTGGCAACATACCCACAAACTACAGCAAGTAAGTGTTGCGTAGCCAAAAACATATAGGTGAACACGTTTTGAGTCCCAATTTATTAATAACAGAGTATTCGACAACATCGGAACGTCACACGGTTTTCTCGGCTGCATCCGCAAGCTGAACATCAATCGGATGACTGTAGACCTTCACCTTGGCTACGACAAAGAAGTCCTCGAGACGTACCGCATCAAAGAGTGCAGGGACAATGGCTGCGCGAATCTACCTTGCCAAAACGGAGCCACGTGTCAGCCCATCTTCGAGGAAGACCTGAACTGCCACGGCCACGACTGCGTCGTCGAGCCCCGCGCGAAGAGACGCAGTCTTAGGCGGCGCAAGGAAAAACGCACCAGCGCCGACTTGAACATCATCAAATGCAAGGGCAGCCAATGCGAGACTCTGAACGGGTCGAAAGATCAGAACAACAACGACGACAATGGCAACGACAGTCTCGACAGCCCAAGGAAGATGTGCCTCAGTCCTGGATGTGATTACGAATTCGAGTCGGATTACGACGAGAGCTACGAACACCATCAGGTAGTTTATTGATGACAACTCGGGGGTATCAACTTTGTTGGAGTACGTGAAATGATCGTGAACTTGACTTTTCATTAACAGGGCTACGAGAGCAACGATCTGGACTACCAGTGCATCTGCCCACCACAATACACGGGTAGAAACTGCGAGGACTCGCTGGATCCTTGCATGAGTAAACCATGTCACCACAGCGCGACTTGCGACATTATGCCCGAGGGTGGCTACGTGTGCAAGTGTCCACCTGGACGGACGGGGGTACACTGCCAAACGCGTAAGTATAATCACAGCATATCCCTCGTAAAATGGGCCAAAAGACGTATAATCTCCGTCGCAATAGTGGATGCCGAGTTGACAGAGTTCCTCGTCCCGGAGATGACAGGCAACGGATACATCGAGCTCCCATGTCTCGACAACGTGGGTAAATCCTTCAACATCGAGATTTGGTTCCTCACCCGAGCTACCGACGGTCTGCTCTTGTACAACGGCCAGTTGACGAGCGGCAGAGGCGACTTTGTCAGTCTGAATCTGGTTCAGGGCCAACTGGAGTTCCGGTACAACCTCGGCAGTGGCATAGCCAACATCACTTCGCCGGATCCGGTTACGCTCGACACCTGGCACTCGGTGAGAATCAGCAGGCTCGGGGCAGAGGGGCTACTCAGGCTGGACAACGGCACCGTAGCCCGGGGCTTCTCGGGCGATCCGCTCACCGAGTTGAATCTCGAGCTCCCGCTCTACGTCGGTGGAGTCAAGTGAGTTGCCTTTTGTATCCATCACGAAACTCGAGAGACCGAGTGCTTATACCCATTCGGTTGTTTAGGCACTGGCACGAGGTGCACTTCCTGGCTGGGGCGACGGTGGGTCTGAACGGTGCCGTCCAGAGGATCATGATCAACGAGAAGATATACCAGAACTTGGCGGTGAATGTGACGCAGCAAAACACGGCGGTCTACGACGGTCTACCCTGCCCGAGCAACTCGAATCCATGTCGCAACGGTGGAGCCTGCTTTCCCATGCTCAACAGTTTCTTCTGCAAGTGCGCGTCTGGCTATGACGGCTTGATCTGCGAGTTTTGTAAGTTGTTTTTTTTTTTCGTTTTAATGATAAAGGATTTTTTTCATTGCCTTTCGGAAGCTATAATTTTTTTGATCAAAATGACACGATGTTTCAGCCCTGGGGTACGATTCTTCAGGCAAGGAAGTGGTCGAACAGGCCGTGAGATTCAATGGGGACAACTTCCTTCAGTTCAAGCATCGATTTGGAAGGAGGTTTGTTTTTTTTTTTTTTTTTACTTCTCTGTAGTGTTAAAATAGATGCTTGTGACATCAAACCTCTAGGAGATTCTGATCTTGCAATGTAATGTAAAGTTATTCCTTGTGAGAATCGTTTCAAAAATCATTGACGAATTTTAATTTCATGTAATTTTGAGTTCAGAAAAAAATGTTTTTAATAAAATACAAAAAAAAATGATTTACGAGATCCAAATTTCGTAATCGCTTAGGTATAAGAATCAATTTAATACTCTTGTTGCAACTCAGTAACGCTTGGATTTACAGTTTCAATGAGATACATACTTACACGATAGCTTAGAACAAAGCGCGGTCTAGCATACATATGAATAACAAAAGTGGTAAATCTCAGTGCTCATAACTTAATACACCCAGCCCTTAGTCATCAGCGTACAATAACCCGACTAACTCCTCGGCTGTTGATAATAGAAACTAACTTTTCCCCCATAGTCCTAATGCTACTAACACCACGATACTCGGCGATTACGCCGACGAGTCCTACACTGACTACGAAACGGCGGAGGACGATCTCTACGACGAGTATGAGAATTACGACTACAGTGAGTAAGTCTATAACCAACGATGCTTCAAATTGTCCCCTCGCACCTCCTCTGCTCATAATATAGCGCACGGATTACACTCATTTCGATTTTTATTATTTTTCTTTCAGTGGTGCTTTGCATGTTCCAAGTAGCTGTAACATTGTTTAATTGCTTTTTTTTTTACCTTTTTTGGACCATCAGTGTGTTTTTTCCTTACTCTTGTCGTTGAATAGAAATAAACGCGTTTGATTGAGCTTTTATCGTTAATGTCACTTACTGTACGCATATACGAGCTTTCGGAGCATAAGAAAAGGGGGAGGAGAAAGGGCGACGTGGTACATGGTCGAGAAAGTTTGCACCGCCGTTTGTTTGCGCGAAATCAGACGATGCTAATTCTTGGTGAAATATTGACTCGCTATTTTGGTTTCTGGCTCGCAAATATTGACTCGGGAGCTTTTACTCGTTTTACTCTGGTGGCGGATGAAACACCCCTTTTCAAGCCAATGCTCACCGTGACCTAAAATTTACACCATTTGTTTTCTTACTTGATTTTTATTTCATCTGCAACATATGTTAAAATCTTTAATTGCAATAATAATTACGTGTTTGAAAAAAAATGAGCGCCCCAATAGTCCCAATTTTTTAAAACTACACCTACCATCTCCTACTTTAGATTTACGTGAGAACACCCATCCCACATCGCAACAATTGTTCCAGCATATTGAATTCGCTATCGTATCGATCCATCTATCTTTAAAGTTGTCAATTTTATAAAATATGTGTGTACATCCACAAAGCACTTATTCAATCTCGAGAGCAGCGCAAGTTATATATATTTACACGCTCGGCCGGGATTTTTCGCTCTTTCAGGAGGCGAGAGCAGCAATCGAATAAGTTCGAACTGAGGTTGCGTACGACTCATCCGGAGGGTGTTATCGCCTGGATCGGACGGGGCAAACTGGAACACATGATGCTGTCGCTGCACGAGGGCTACGTCGTCATGTTCTATCGCGGCAGGCGCGAGGAATTCACCATCAAGAGCAAGGTAGGCTTACTGTATGTTTATTTGTTCCTCTCGCGACCACAGACTTTCGACGACGAAAAAGTACATCTTTCAAAATTTTACACACTTTTCACACTTAGTTGATAAAAATACGATTAACAACGAGTATTTCTCTTGTATTTGACGCAAGCCAATGAATTTGGAAGTATTTGTTCGTCCCCACTGTTGCTAAGTGTAACTCTGGGATTCCCCTTTTTTCCAAAAACCGTACAACTGTTAAGAGAACAAAAAAAAAAAAAAAAAAAAAAAAAAAAAAAACCACAGGAACGCGTCGACGACGGCTTCTTCCACCGCATCCGCGCGATCCGGCGCAAGCACTCGAGCATCCTCCAAATAGACGAGCAGCCGGCGATAAAGCTCGCGAGCGACACCGGGCCCCTGACGACGAACGGCAAGCTCTTCGTCGGCGGTAGACCGGGACACTGGGGCATTAGAGCTTGCGTGAGGGACTTTGTCGTGGACCGGCGCAGGCTCCACCTGTCCAGGCGCAAGATCGAGCTCTGCCACGAGAACGACGTCTGATTGCGATGACGGCGCGCTCCGTGCACTCTACAGGGACGTGAGTGATCGTTAAGACTATGGAGAACCTTAT
Source organism: Copidosoma floridanum (assembly GCF_000648655.2). Next base: position 608,096 of record NW_019379475.1, read on the forward strand.
CTTTTTTTTTTTGTTTTTTTTTTTTTTTTTTTGTTTGGACAAGGGTACTTTGACGTTGTCCGTGGGGATTGCGTCTCGAGGAGACGAAACGATGATTGAGAATATAAGTGGAAAAAGGTTGAGGGTTTTTAAATCACGTCTCGTAAAGAGAGCGTCAAAGTTGCCCCGAACTCAATTTTCCGAAACGCAATACAGAAAGTCCTGGTCGAACGGTACAAGCTTCATCGTCGGCAGACAACCGCCTCTTGGTTAATTTGTTCGAAACTCGATGACGGAGCGAAAATTTTAATACGATATTACTTTGAGAGTTACTTCAACTCCTAACTAGATGATATATATATACACGTATACATAGGTACTTGTAAAAGTGTAATAAAGAACGCTAATTAAAAATTGAAGGAAGAAAAAAAAAATTACCATAGTGAACGCCAGTTACGATGAAGCTGGCGAAAAAAAGTAAAAGTTCAAGTGCTACGTTCTCATCGAAGGACAATAATATATTTTTAAGTAAATCGAGAAAGAAAAAAGAACGAAATCCGCGATTGAAGCGGTATATAAATATATACATATATAAAAATATAAATATATAAATAAATCGAGTACGTGAATGTATTCACGAATTTATTCGGTATACGTAAGTCTGCAGCGAGCTCTGAGTGAGTGTGAAAATAGAGAAACGAGGGAGAAAAAATTGTATATCTTTTTCCAACAGCGACGATGAAAGGAAAACGAAATTTGTTTACTGCTGTAAGGAAAATGTTGCAAATGTTGACTAAATAAAAAAAAAAATTATAATAATATTTGAATGTTGAAGTTTTAACTCTATTAACAGAGAAATAGTCGTATTGATTGCGTTTCCTGTTAGTGTTGACATTTTATGAAATAATGTATAGTCGTACTTGCACTCACTGAAAAAACAAAAAAATGAAACAGCTTCATGTATAAATATATTATTGTTTAAAAATTTCTTAAAAAAAAAAAGAGAGACCAATAATAAAAATAAAAAAAATCATCACTCTCTATTACCCAACTAATGAAAATGAATATGATAAAAAATGCACTTGTTCACAGACTTAATATATTATATGATAGCAGTAAATAAATATCGTTTGAAATAACTTTCTTTTTTTTTATCATGAAATTCAAGAGCGTGTGAATGACAATTTTACAACTTTAGATGTACGAATCGTTTGACTTTAGACGTATAATCTATACATATTATCCAATTGTAAGGATAATCCCCTGAGCTGCCGACGCACCTATAAGATAAAACCTTATCATACACACACGCGACGCTAAGACTGATTGTAGAGGAGATAAAAAAAAAAAGTTGTAGTTATTTCGAGAAGTAAAACAAAATAATCGCAAAAATTCATCGGTGTTATGTTTGAGTGTTTTAAGGTAGAGAAAGAGATATTTGACGTTGTGCATATAGTGTATTTCCCGATAGACCGTGTAAATGTACAATAGAGACGTGAAGCGTGCGATGATACGTATTTTAAGAATTAGTTAAAAAAGCTATTGAATATGCAAAGAAAGGCGAGAATAAGCCATTGTTTTTCATGTAAATGGATTTTTATAAAACGAATAAAAATGACATACAATACTCGACAAAAGTGTATATTATTGTATTTCGTTCTCATTCGTGAATGTATAGCCAAGGCTTTTTGTAAACTTCCGAACAAAGTGTCCATACATAGAGTTTTTGACAAACAAATGCATTAATTATCGCCGTGCTGTTAAAAAAAAATCCCAAGAGGTATACACAAATATACACAAATGCAAACGTGAAATAAAAAATTTGTCGTGCACTGTACCGATGTACCACATTCCGTGAAATGCTTGTTGTGAAACGCTCCATGTAGTACCGCCTGTTAAAACTCGTGAGATTGTACGAGAAGTTTCAATATAAGGTCTTAAAATGACATGATGTTCTAAAATTTCCTATTTGCGTTGATTGCGGGTGGAAAATGTTTCTACCACACATTAATTGCGAAGTTTGAAAAATGACATATCACACTTTAATCACGCAATACATAGAGAATTTCGATCCATTTTTCATTGAATTGTACCTCCTGTACCTGCGAGCATTTCCTCCTTTTTAACAAATTTTCAAATTAATGCTTACATATCATGAAAACGTTATACTTCCATTTTTAAGAAAAACACTTGTTAGAGAAGTCATACGGTGATCGACTGGTCCTTTTGCCAGTTGATGATTTTTAACGAATAATTGAAAACGAAACGCATTTGAAACCTCTTGTACAAAAAAAATGTTAATGTAGAAAAAAAAAAAAGAAAAAAGAAAAATACTAACCGATGTTCTACGAAATAGAAATGCAATATGAAAAAAAAATCTATATGTATAAAACTTACGCATAGACTGAGTTTTGAAATGATGGCATGTTTCCTGAAACTGTAAATACATGTACCTACGTTTAAGTTGATATAAATATATAAGAAAATGCTTTGTTTTAATCGATCGCGTCTTTACGCGAAAAAGGAAAAATAGAAGGATTATTAATTACGTGTAAAAAATCATATAAATATACCATACTCATTCGACCTAATTCTGCTTGTGGCGAGCAATAAGTAAAATCATCGTTGGCTACTAATTAACAAATGAGAATTTTTAATTTCTTGATTTCCAGAGTGAACAAAAAAAAATCTAATTACCATGTAATCGCTGGCCTACTGTAGCGTGAACAAAAATTATATGCATACACATATAATAAAAGAGATTAATGAGAGACAAATAGATTATTGTTATAGGACAGAAAAGAATATTTATAAACATGTAAGTGCATTGTACAGTAACTTATGACGAGTGCAAAGCGATTTTGATATGCGTGCGCGGTACACTTAAAACCTGCTGTATTTTAATAATATTATTATGATTGCGTTATTTGTATTTTTTTTTATTAGAATTAGCCCAATAAGGATAAGTTTAATTTAATTATTTTTGATTTTTGAAGAGAATTTTTTTGGTTTATAAATTTGCATTGGATAACAATAAATAAAAAGAAGTCACTCGAATCAGAAAAAGAAAAAAAGTTAAAGTCACATATCAAAAATGTTGAAACATCATATCATATCATTTACAACTGCGACAAAAAATACATATCCGTTTTAAATCTATCAATTATGTTTCATTATTGATAAGAAACAATTATATAAAAATTTTTTACCATTCAAGAGTCGATGCCAGCTGTGTTGAATGTAGACACACTTCATTGTTGGACCAAAAGGTTTTTTAATTTCCAAACGAAGAAAAAAAAAGCAAGCAAATATCGTAGTGTTACTTAGGTATTGTTACTTACTTGAGCCTCAACAAATATCTGATAAACTGAAAAAAGCAATCTACGAATCTCCCGTTTCCCATCACTGCCGAAATTTTGAATTTACTGAAAAACGAAATGATAAAAAAAATGCTCTCCGTGCACGTACAAACTCGATCGATTCAATCAATCTACAAAAATGGCATTTCTAAAAATATATACACCGACTACTGATGTCTATTGACACTTTTGTTATCTTTATTTATATGCGTAAATTGTAATGTATTATAAGTTTGTTTATACTCGATTTTAGATTTATTTGCAGTTGTGCAATATTTTGAAAACAAAGTGTAAAACTGTCAAAGATTTTTTTACTTTGATACATATATATATATATACACGTATATAAATGCGGATGTGTGGCTCNAAAAAAAAAAAAAAAAAAAAAAAAAAAAACTTTCAGCACCCAGAAATTGTTAACCAGCTTAAAAGAAAAAGGAAAAGTGAATGATGAAACAAGTCGACAACTTCCTAAGCGATAACTCCGAGCTATCCTGTCCAAAGATAAGTGGTTTTTGAAAATTCCAAGGGCCAGACTTTAATTTCGTACCGATAGCATGTCTTCGATGATGATGAAATGAGCTATTGCGTCACTAAACATGCTCGTTGTAAAGTAATTGTATATACATATGAAATACAAATTATATGCATCTTGAAAAAAAAAAAAATGGATTTCTTCATTTACATTTTTTTAAAAATAATAATTCCCGTTGACAACACCAAAATGGATCGACAAGGCAAGAGAAAAACAAAAAAACATGACAATCAACGTTTTATAGAAACATTTATTCTTACGAGCTACGTGCTTTATCACATTGTTCATCTTCTCACTCAATCGACAAGTGCACATCATCCGCGACACTATTTACAAAAAATTTACCTAATCCACCGCACATTTTATTATTATTGTTATTCTACAAGTACAATCAACGTCGATCAGACCAACCACTCAAGTTCTGTTGACACATAAAAATTGACATTTACACCTACCATACACGGTACAAGAGACGATTATTTAAAAAAAATATACATCATCCTCGATCGTCCTGTTGTAAAACTCCCGCTTATACTACAGGACCTCCGCGTTTCCCAAAGAAAGTGTACGACGACGACTCGAAAGTACTCAGAGGACATGAAAATCCTCAGTGTCCGTTCCGATTCGCGCTCCGGGCGGGATGTGAAAAAAAAACAGCCGATGCTAGTGAGCTTTTGGAATTTCACTGGACATCTGCTCGAGCTTCTGCCGGAACTCCCGCCTGATCTCCTCGATCGGCCTGATGAGGAATATCGGCACGTTGTCGTCCCTCCTCTGACGGAAAAACAAAACTCGTGAGTCTCTCGAACAAAAACAAAAAAAAAATAACTGCACTCGCAAGCTCAAATGAAAAAAAAGCTCCCCACCTGAAACAAGCACTCGCCCTCGAAGTCGACGAGCTTGTGCTTGCGGGCCCTGAGCAGCAGGCCGACGAGCTTGTCGTTTATGTGGACGTAGATGTTGAAGAGGTCGCCGAAGGTGATGCCCATGATGTCCGGCTGGTCGCGGCAGGGCGTGCCGTTCTGGTGGATGACGTCGCACAGTTCGATCATCTCCTTAAAGACGTGAGCCGAGGCCTTGCGACCGCGAATGTCCGACAACGAGCCCGCCGCTGGCCTGTACATAAACGACAGTTGCTTGTTTTTCTTTTTCTTTTTTTTTTTGTCATTTTTTTTTTTTAGATATAATTTTCAATGGATGGGCTCTCACCGTCCGTACTCCTCTTTCGAAAAGGTCGGCTTCGGGAGGTTCAGCCCCGACGAGAAGGGGTTTTTGCTCTGGCTGCTGATGTGCTTGGCCGCGTGCTGATCGAACATGGCGACTTTGTCACCGAGCGACTCCTGCAATTGGAAGAAAACGTAAAATTATTACTCCAACTTTTTCCCAAAAAAATAAAAATCAAAGCCCCCCCCCCCTTTGGTTCCGACGCGAGCTTACACGAGTCTCGGAGTGTCAAGTTCGAGTGGTGTGGTGGTCGACCGTGCGGTGTCTCGCGAGCTTAGCTACTGGTCGGGTCGTGCTTGCCGAGACACCACCGGGGCTTCGTAATCCCGAGCCCGAGACTCGTGTATATCTGTACGCTAAATCAAATCGCGCTAAAGATGCTCGATTTGCTAACACGTGCGCTGCTATATCTAACTCTCTGGCACTATTTCCTCCCAATTGGGACGTGCGGAATATTTTCAACGGAGGGTGAGCTTGCGGAAGGGGCTGGTTTTTTTTCCTTTTTTTTTTTGGAAGTATATATAAGCCTGTGTGAGCTTTTTTATTGAAATCGAAATCTTTATGGGGAAGAAGTAACCATATTTCGATAGATTTATGCTTGATCTGATGATTTTTCAAACTATTGCGTAACGAGGTGTACTTGTGTGAACGTGTTTCCTGTGGTCTACTTTTTACTGCGCTCTAAAGGGATTATATGAAGAAAAGAAAAAAAAAAAAAAAAAAAAGCATCATCCGACTCGACCTCGTTACCAGAGGTCAATCAATTACAATAACGTCATTTTCGTGAAAACTGGCCAACACGCGCACCACTCGACGTGTACATACGACACACACGCGCTATAAAATTAATGACCGGATATCGGAGATGATTTCGTCACGTCGTTATACACCTTCGTACCGTTGGATCGCGCGTGAATTTTTCGTGCCAAAAATTCGCCGACTTATGTAATCGGCTTTTTTTGCGCACTCCACTGCGCTTGTATACGTACACACTATTTATAATGAATGAAGTTGAATGTGACTGCATGTACATCAAGTTGAAACTGAAAAATCCATACCGAACGATTATCAACCGGTTCACTGGGAATGGCACCGTACCACCGTATATTTACTTTTTAATGAAACAACCCTTGTGCTACTGGTAAAAATTGTTCGATTGTTTCGTTAGGTTTGGCGCGCACCGAATACAACTACTTTGGTGATACACATATAATTATAATCGGCGTATGTATAGGTACGTGTGTGCACTAATGCTTCTTGCGAAAGTTCCCGTATCGGCTCATTAGCTCGGCCGTTCTCGACATACCTGTATACGTGCATATGTGTGCATAGGTATACATATGTTATCGTGTTCGTATAAGTATGCATCGAAACATGTCAAAAGCGCAAACTCGTCCAAACGATGACGAATAGCCGGCCGAGACGTGACGGAGAGTTGGACGTTAACCAGAACGAGAGAGAGAGAGAGAGAGCTTGCGACCGTGGCCCTGGCCATAAGTGCCATAAATATGGCAGCCTGTCAAGCTGCCGGCGCGCCTCACGTCTCCGACACGTGATCGTCTGTACGCGAGTATACTCCTCGGGACGAGACAAAGAATGCGAGAGCTTTTTCGAGCTTTTTAACTCTACCGGTACTTTGGCTTCTCCCACTCATCCTCGTCAAATTTTGACAGTGATTTTTGTGTTTATTCTCGTTTCGAGGAAAATCTCTCTCTCCTCTCTCTCGAGCCACTCGGTCCGACTATTGTGGTTGGGTACGTTTTGCGCGCACATTCCGGACAGCCTTTCTATTGCTTTTGCCGCTAATTTTGCGAAAAAGAATTTCTGTACTCTGTGGCGTGACCGGAAATTCCACGTTTTTCGATTACCGATGAAGATAACTCCGAGCTATCCTGTCCAAAGATAAGTGGTTTTTGAAAATTCCAAGGGCCAGACTTTAATTTCGTACCGATGGGGTTGAATCTTTCGAGCTTGCAAGTTTGGAGGGGAGTACCGATATTGCAACGCTACAATGCCAAACGGATTCACCAGTGGAATAAAGTCCTTGAAAACTTGGAGTAAACAAAGTATGGAATGAACAAAATCGGGGTGTTTGAAACTCATACGTTTTAATACTCACGAGTAGTAGGGACGACATTTCTTCGACGTATATGGGTATATATCCAACCTCGTTTCACAAGCACAACCAAACGAGTGTACACGAGTAAAAAAAAAAAAAAGTACAAGAGCAACGGATGAAATCTTCTTTAGAAAAAACTCCACCTACGCAGTCCTTTCGATAAAAAATTCAACACGAACTGAACGGCTGTATGTAAAATCTGTGCACTCAACTGCCGCGAAGCACTTTGGCCACCCTATAGAGCTTACAGCCTCGTCGGCGCGCGAGCCGTGAATAAACGGCTTCTGGAGCGCCACTCGGTCTTTTTATACGAGCAATAACCATCGATAGCGCTCGTCCCCCCCCCCCCCCACCGTTTTCGCCACTCGGCGGGTCGTCCACCGTCGCGTTCCTCGAGCGCCGCTTTTCGGCTTTTCGAGCCAATATTTCGGAGCCTCGCTTGCCAAACCGGAGACACCCCCCCCTGCATATTTGTAAAAGACGCGCAAAGCTCCCCGAGCGGATGTGTCCGTTATTCATCGGCTCATGAATCACTTTTTATGGTCTCTTTCGTTGCGCGGAAGATCCTCGAGTCGAGCTTCCGTGCCACGTAGCGAAAAGCCCATCCATGAGGCCACCATGGCACATCGGGCCGCGGCCTCAGCTCGTCGAGATAAATCGGCCGGAACAAAGTGCTCGGCCCCGAAGAGGTTGCCGGGAAGAAGAGGATCGCGCGCTCTTGGGCGAGGGGCTAATTTTACGTGCCCATTATGATTCGAGCCCCGAGGAATCCCAGCACTGGTGTGTTACGCGTCTCGTGCGCCGTAAATATAGACTCACGCCCCCCTCCCCCTCCCCCTCTTGACATTGGGGGATTTTTTGTTTACGTTTGGGTGATCTCCGGGGATCATCGTGTTGTTGGTGTAGGTCTCGGTTTCGCGATGGAGTCTTGAGAAAACAAAATAGTTGTAGTCATTGTACATCCTTTTGAAACGGTGGAAAAACAATTGAGGTGAATTCTAAAAAAAATGAAAAAAAATAAAAAATTCATCTCATGTGCAAATGTACCCACCACGTGGTCTTTTCCCAACAACGTCTTGAACCCTCTTTTTCCATACGCTGGTCAACTCAACACCATACACTCTCACTCTACATCATCCCTATGCGGTGTACACATTGTTTTGTCAGTGATGAATCGCTTATAAATTTTGAGTTTATTTTTTTATCAAAAATACTGATGACTTTTTTTTTCCTACGTCGGCTCTTTGTCTATTATTTGGATTGATAAAAAAACGTCCATGCTTGGGGCTTTAGAAAATCCAGATTTGTTAAGTGGCTCACGCATGTAAATAGATAGTGTGGTTGATAGTGCACTGCAAACGATAAAAAATTATTGCTAAATGTGAAAAGCTTGTGTGTACGCCCGTAGGTGTACATACTTACAACTGTGTGCAAGTCGTGCAAACTAAAAAATTCTCTTTTGTCGAGCAGACGTACGCGACAATGCGATAACGATGATTAATTTTTTAACGAGTTCTCAGGTATAGGTAATCGCTGCAAATAAACGGGTAGAAATAATAAAAAACCATTATGTGTATTCTCGTGAGTGTGAAAAAAAAAAAAAAAAAAAAACTTTCTTTGTTATTTATTAAATATACGAGAAATCGATGATGGAAAAAAAGTCGTCATGAAAGCTATTTCACTTTGAAATTACGCAAAATTAAGTAGTACTTTTTTGTAAAATGTCCCACGCATGTGGCAACTAACCCAATATCGGAAAGCTTATTCGTCAGTTTGGACCCTTCACCGGTAAAAATCTCTGCCATAATTTTCACACGCACCCCTTTCCGAGCAAATACGTTTGTACACCGGAAAAAGCTCAGCTCGTGCTCTCGGGAAAAATCGAGCGCAATCCGGTTTATCGGGCTCATTATGCGGACAACACTCAAAGTTGTTGGCAAAAGCCGAGCCTCCGATTTTCAAGAAAAACACGCTTTCCTCTTGGCTATATGTACACACACTCGTGATGTAACACGTACCTACACTACAGGTTCAATCGAGAGATTTAAGAGCCACGCACGTGCGCTAGCGTCCCGATCGGTGATAATAATTTTCGCACGCGCGTCATCGCCTCGGCCAGCTTCTTGGTCCAAAAGACCCATTAGCCCGCTGTTTTGATCTTCCTTATGCACACCCCTCTGCTCTATGAATAAAATCACGAACAACAAGTTTTCGAGCTTTTAACAATTATAATTAGAACGGGACTTTTGAGTAATGATCAACGATATTGGAAAATTGAACAATCATACTGGATACAAACGAGAGAGAGAGGGAGAGAAAGCTTGTGCGCGAAAGTAGTTCTAAAAATAGGAACGCACATACATACATGTGCCTAGAGAGTCAAACTCCTCCTCGAGGTTCATTAAATCCTATAATTGAATCGCGCGTCTCTGCAAAGGTATGCGCAGCAAATTAGATGCGCCGCCGCAAGCTGCCGTGCTTGCGTAAAACGCGCGCGTTACAGTTTATTTGCACTCGTTTCCAACCGGAACGAAGCTCGGGAAGTACGTCAGAGGGTGGGTATGCGTACAAATATCGTTAAAAATCAATATTTTCGATCGAAGGCAATAATATATATAAGCCAAGCCAAAAATACCGAATTTTGGTATTTAATGCTCGAGGCGTCGCGTATGGGCGTAAACAAACGTAGCGCGAAATATACAACCGAGGACTGTCAACGCGAGGAATCGCAAATATATATATATACACCTGCACGTGTTTGTTGTTTATGCGCGAAGCTTTAACGCTGATAGATGTATGTATATGCTCATCGTTTATAGTGACGCGCGCAAAAGACAAAGCGCTTACTCATCGGCCCGTAATTTGTCACTTTGAGATCCGGAGGAGAGGGAGGGTATGCGCAAAGCTCGCCGTAAAAGGCGAGCGATTCGAAAAAAGCTCCGGAAGCGTGTTGGAGCGCTGAGGCGGGCGAACGGAATTAGACCCGCGGGGAAGAAATGAATGAACGGCGACGTCATCGAGGGGGGAGCTTGCAAGCTCCCGTTATAATGCGGGCTGTGGGATTTTTTCGAGCGGCAGCGTGGAATGAGGTTTTTACGAATTACTTGTTGGAATTTTTCTCTCTTCTGCTTCTTTCGAGCTTTTATGATGAGAGATTATTGTCGGTTGGAAAAGTCGGGGGGTGCAAACAAAAAGTCGAAAACGAGTTCGAGCACGTGGATGATGCAAATAATGGCAACGTAATGTTTTGTACATCTTGCTTTTCATTGAGAAAACTCTCATTAGTCTCGTGGCTTACTCGAGATGTGTTCGTCAATTTACTTGATAGACTTGCTTTTTTAACTTGGTTTTTAACAGCTGTCTGGTGATGAATAATACTGTGCTTGTTTTACCTCGTCACTTTGATGTAGGATATCCTGTAACTTTGCGTAAAAAATGGTTAAGACTGAATTTGATATCTTTGAAATAGCGTTTTTTTTTTTTGGTAAATAACTCAATGATGTTTAGACAGATTGCATTTTACTTCGTGCACAATTGTTAAGTAATGTAAGAATAAATTTTTCATCTTTCTTTGTTTACGTTAACCGTACGTCAAAAACACCAATATTATAAATGCTTTACTTTCTTTGTGTATAAGGGTAAGTACACATATTCTTGTGCACTTGTAGGAAACAGTGGAAATATTTCCACAGAACTATAACTATATATGCATTCAATACATAGATAACCGGTTGATTATAAAATTAATAATTCGGTCGGTTCGGCCGTTCTACTAGTTCCACTCAGTTGTACGGCGTTAGATGAGCATTTAAAACAGAAATCGACGTAGGTACCCTTGCTTAATAGTTCAAATTTCGGGAAAGGAGCAGTAGTACAATGAGACTCACGATCGTCACGGCTCATACCTTTTTTTTTTTTTTTTTTTTTTTTTTTTTTTTTGTTGAAATCCATCAGTCGTGTGTTATTTGCTATACATAGTTGATTGTTCCAGAACGTGTACAAGATCGGCAGTATCGGTACTGTACCGGTTGACCAAGTAAAGACCGGTATCTACACTATAGGTGGACATGGTGTTTGACCTTCACCCCTACTTCTGCATCGCATTTTCTTTCATATTTTGAAGTCGAATATCAACCGTTTTTATATACTTACTACCTATTAATTTCCTAAACAAAAACGATGCTTTGTGAATCACTTTAACATTAAGGTACCTGTAGATATATGCTTCATAAAAATAATAGTATCCCATTTTCTTAGACTTGGGATGAAAAACACTGATGTTTAAAAATGAAACAACAAAGGGACAATTTACCGAGCAAATCTCAGCTTTGACGGAAGCTTGCAATTATTTCCGTGTCCACCCACCCATTGGAGCAAGTATAAAAAATAAAAAATAAGACTCCTATTGTGTGACCTCGGCTGTCGTCAAACGTCGGTTCGGTGCGTCGTCAGGTTGTCGTCGTGTTTAATGTTTCAAGATTTTTTTTTTTTTTTTTCTTTAACAAGGTAAACAAACGAGCGACGGATGCCAAGGGTTTTACCTCTTTAACGTATACGTATAGATCGCTTGGCAGTTTTGTGTGGTGACGAAGATTTCGCACGTCAAGGTATTGCCAGTGAATTTTCATTCAAAGATTTGGTATTTTTTTTATCTGTGTAAATATTTAAATACTTTTCAAAATAATACCATAAATTATGTCAATATTTTAAGCAAAAAAATGTTCAAAGACTTTTAATTTTCGTTTACGTTTTCAAATTGTAAAGATACATTTGTTAAACGATTGCTCGGTGTAAAGTGATAATATTCGTCTAATTACTTAATTTTCCTTGCGCTCGAATGTATTGCCTTTAAAATAATATTCACACGCAAAATAATGCCAACTCTGTGTAAAACAAGTAAACAATCCGTCTAGATTGATCTGGCTAATCCTATTCTGAAGCGTAAATTTGAAAAAATCTAATTTGCAATTTACCATCTCGCGTATTGCCGCATTTTTTTTTTTTTCTCATTAAAAAATTGCATTTGTCTACGATAAAATTAATTTTGGCATTTTAAAACATTTATTCGGCAATAATTCATCCAACTTAAAAAAATCTACTCAACGGAGCATCCATTTTTGTTTGCAGAAGTTATTTATACCGTCAAATACATAAGCCTTTAAAAAAAAAAACAAAAAAAAACAAATAATACGTATACAAAAGTTAATCTTTTTTTAGAGTGGATCGAGAATATTAATCATTTGTTTTACCCTGTCAACGGGCGCTTCAGGCCATCAATTTTCATGAGTTGATGTATTTTTTCCATCTCGTGCCAAATGTTTAATTAACAATTAAGGCTCCCATGCATTCATTTGATAAACAAGTATGATTTTTAAAAAACAATGGGTTGTACTTTTGTTTAACAAGAAAACAACTGACCCGCAAACCACGTACAATTAACACGTGGATTTAAAAGTTCATTTAAAAATAGTGTAGCAACAATACCAAACATATAAGCTGCCCTTGGAATTTATGGCATCAGCGTAAGTCAACAGATCGAAAATCTCCCTCAAAATTCGCAGTGACAGCACCAGTAAAAGGCACAAAACGGCCACGATCTTACTCTCTCGATTTAGCCATCGGCGCAATATTACCGTGGAGCTCGCTCGCCAAAATTCCGTACGTGCGTATGCACTCCCCTTTTCCCTCTCTCTCTCTCTCTCTCTCTCTCTCTCTCTCTCTCTCTACATGTTTGCTCCGTGCTCTTGTCAACGCAACGACAAGTGTTGTTCACTCGCAAGCTAGCTCTTGTCTACTAACTTTAGAAAAAAAAAACTATTTTTCAATAACCAAACAAGAATTTTAATTTTAAGCAACATTTTTGTTTGTACAGACATATGAAGTATTGGCGGATACTTGAGTTACCGCACGCGCCCGTCGAAGCTTCGACCACCGGAGAACTGACAGATATATCTATTTTCAGCCGAGCGATGACTAAGAATAAAGACAGAAAGAGAATTTCTCTCGGCACGAGACTCTCCTGGTGCAACTCGTGTTGCGAGCAACCAACTTGCGAACGAAGCTTTAGAACTGCGGTTACGATTTTTTGTACAACTGCGTAGTGATTTTTTTTCCCCTACATAAATTGAATTTTTTAATGATATTTAATTACATTGAAGAGTTAAAAACTTTACTTTTCACGTAGGGTGTGAACGATTTTTGAGGAAAATTCAAAGATTGTGGTTTTGACAGTTTGCGTAAAGTTAAACATTTCTGTTATTATTGTTACTAAAAGATATTTTTTTATTATTATTATTATTAAAGAACTCAATCACTGAACAACTATTTGACACTGTTCAAACTTTCTTTTTTAATAATCCCTATTTGAAAAATGTTCAATGTTATGTATTTACTCAAACAAACGTAAGGTGACATTGAAAAATGTCCCCTTGGCCAGCCAAAGCAATGAATCATCTACGCGGGATTTTCTCACGATCCGTCATCTCAACGGACACACGCGACCGTCTTTTTCATTCCATTTTGAGCTGGTGATGCTAATAAATTTCATGAATTAAAAAATGCAAAATTAACCATTCATAAATTGTCTTTGCACCATAAATAACATAATCAATGACATTAGTTGCGCAAATCATTGCGTCAGTCAATTTATTCTATACTCATGATTGTGTGGACAAAAGCTAAAACATATAACTATGCAATTAATCAACAAACATTTGACAATTGACTTTGTGAATATATTTTCCTCAGAGAATCATAAAATCAGTAGAGTTGGATTTTTATACCAAAACGCTTTTTGCAATCAATCATTGTAAACGAGTAAAAGTTAAAAGTAGTTGCACTATTTAAAGACAAGAAGAAAAAAAAGTGGCACCAAACAACATTTTAATGGCTCATCATTTCTCCGTTTACTGTCAACATACAGGTTCAAAGATCTCTTTCCTCCTTCATCCCCACTATTGGGAGAATCGCAGGTCATGACGAAGTTCAAAGATTTAAACCTTAAACCGATTAAAGCTCAAATCCATTTTTCTACGATCCAAACCATTTCGTACCAATACTTTGAGATAAGGTGCTACTATCACGAGACGAAAATTTACTGATCGCGAGCTTGCAATCACTGGCTAAAAGAGTGTCTGTTTATAAGAAAAAAAAAAAAAAAAAAAAAAACTTTCAGCACCCAGAAATTGTTAACCAGCTTAAAAGAAAAAGGAAAAGTGAATGATGAAACAAGTCGACAACTTCCTAAGCCTTCCGCAGAAAAAAAAAAGCTATTGGATGTAATTAAAATTCAAATTTGAGCGCGAAAGCTCACGGTGAACCCGCAACTGCACCCCCCACCCCACACTGCTGGCCGTGTCTCTTACCCTACACACCCATAGAGCCAAGAGAGGAAGCTCGGCTGACTGCATCAGCGCAGGCGCATTTCCGGCAGCCCTCGGCGAAGCAAGAAAGAAAGAGAGCTTTCGCACCGCGTATCCCATGCACGTACACAAGCAGGAGACCGAGAGCCGTGAGAGAAGGCAAAACAGGCCGGCGATGCCGCGAACGAAGAGAGAAAACGAGAGCGGCGGAGAACAGGTGCAGATGGAAACGGCTGTCGGCGCTGTCCACCCGGCACAGGTGTAACGTACCCCACGGCGCGGACCGTGCAAGCTCTCCAGCTCACCAAAGCCCCCCTTTTTTCCTGTGCTTTTCTCTCTCTCTCTCTCTGTCTACGCTACATTCCTCCAGCTGGTGGTGCACGCAATTGTTGGGCAGTGACAGTACTCGGTGTCGTCGCAAGCTCTCGGCTCCAAGGTGTCCCATTGTACCTGTACCCGCTGCACCGGTGAGTTGTGCTATATTAACAATAATTTTCCACCTACAAGCGCACCCATTGGGGCTTGCAAACGAAAAAAAGTAAGCTCACGTAGCCACGTAGCGGAGGAAAGAGGGGGTGGGGGGTCGTTGGTCGCCGGCCGCTATCGATCTCCGGCCGGGCTCTGTACGCGCGCTCTCTCTCTCTCTCTGCTTCTGTCGCGTATATGGGCGCTTTAAACCCGCGCTTGTTTTTTTCGCGGATGTATCGGGTGAGCTTTTCACTGGAGGGCTTGTTATCGCTTGACTGAGAATTTTTGCAATTGTCCAAGGCTTGTGTAGTTGTGTACATGTGCATACCCAAAAGGTTTACTTGCATTTTTGGCTCTCGAGGTGGGGTACGCGTCGAGGGGTTGCGAGGGGGGGAGGGGCTGGGAGCTTTCGCCAGTCGAAAGGGGTTAGGTGGATCGATCCTCTCCTCCGCCGCGCCGCGCAGTGTACGTATACTTGTGCATAAGGTACATACATGTATACCTGTGTGATTTTATATGTGCACCGAGAGAGGGAGAAATCAGCCATTGCACGGAACACGAACGAGAAAAAGGGGGACGTCTGTGTCTATAGGAGCCGTTTTTTTTTTTTTTTTTTTTTTTTGCGTACCCACTGCCTATTTTTATTGTTTTGTTTTTTTTATCGTTTTATAAACATTTTTTAATACACCTTGTCTTTACCGGCACTATTAAATTCTATAAATACGTGGCACTCGTTTCTAGTTCATCTACGTTGCCAATGAAGGCCTGCACAATTCACTGATTCCGCGAGTAGGAGTTGGATTACATTACCGTATTATTGCACCACGGAGAGGTAACTCGGGGTCAAAAAAAAAAAAAAAAAATGTGAAATTTAGGGTAAGGCACTGGCCGAGGGGTCGCGGTGGGTCAGGAATGAATGTATAGAAGCTTTCCAGTACACGTACTACCCTTAGACTTTTTTGTTTTTGTCTATGTACGTGTGCGCACGAGAGTTGTTCTAAAAATACTCTGGAGCTTTATCGCGTCACGACTTTTATGTAAATACTTCTTTTTATTTGTTAAATCATGTTTTCGACGCAAGGGTTACTTTGAAAATATTAAAATATGATATGCAATGAGTGTACGATACAGTACACGGGCGATATTACTGTTGCCACCCTGTGAATGCATACGGACGCACAGACAAAGACGACAGTATACGTATGTAAGTCGAACGAGAACCAACCAAACTGATTTTTTTTTTTTTTTTATAACTCACACGTTGTAATAAGTTTACCGGAGTGTTCCTTCATTAGCACGTTGCCATATGCCTTACTTTTATCGGGATTCCCCGTTTTCTCCACAAGTTATTGTGTGTACGATACCAATCGATGCAGTGATCCCAAGCATGCATTGAAAATTCCGAAAAATTAATATACAGATAAAGAATTCGTATAGACAGCAAAGTAATGGTGTAAAAGTAAAACACTTTTTTTCCGATGTCAGAAAAAATAACATCGAAGCATGTATAAGCTATACCGACTCGTACAGTTCGGCTCAGCCGGTTTAATAAAAGTGCATTGACCCTTGCCGAGAAAAATGCTCGGTTCTACTTGACGTCCAAAGTGATTGCTCGCTTGACTCGAGGAGAAAATTTTTTTTCATGAAATTATACAACGAATTCAAATCGCACTTAATTTTTACACATAAGCACATTTCGTGCTCATTATACCGATCCATGCTCGTCTCGTACAGGTGTCACATAAAAGTTGAGGGTAACCAGAGTCCGGAGAGCAAGAGGCCCCATCAGTAGCCCATCAAGATGGGCAAAGAGAAGATCCACATAAACATCGTGGTGATCGGCCACGTCGACTCGGGCAAGTCGACGACCACGGGCCACCTCATCTACAAATGCGGCGGCATCGACAAGCGCACCATCGAGAAGTTCGAGAAGGAGGCCCAGGAGATGGGCAAGGGCAGCTTCAAGTACGCCTGGGTCCTGGACAAGCTGAAGGCGGAGCGCGAGCGCGGCATCACCATCGACATTGCCCTGTGGAAGTTCGAGACCGCCAAGTACTACGTGACCATCATCGACGCGCCCGGGCACAGGGACTTTATCAAGAACATGATCACCGGCACGAGCCAAGCCGACTGCGCCGTTTTGATCGTGGCCGCTGGAATCGGTTAGCCCATCCACGTATTTTTATTTCAATTAAGCGTCAATCACTCGAGTCGTGGTTAAAATAAAACGCGCTCCACCACAGGTGAATTCGAGGCCGGCATATCAAAGAACGGCCAAACCCGCGAGCACGCCCTGCTCGCGTTCACCCTCGGGGTGAAGCAGCTTATAGTCGGGGTTAACAAGATGGACATGACCGAGCCCCCGTACTCCGAGGCTCGCTTCGAGGAGATAAAGAAGGAGGTGTCCTCGTACATAAAGAAGATCGGCTACAACACCGCCTCGGTGGCCTTCATACCGATATCCGGCTGGCACGGCGACAATATGCTCGAGCCGTCGCCCAAGACCACGTGGTTCAAGGGCTGGAAGGTCGAGCGCAAGGACGGCAACGCCGAGGGCAAGACCCTCATCGAGGCCCTCGACGCCATCCTACAGCCGTCCCGGCCCACCGACAAGCCCCTCCGTCTGCCCCTTCAGGTAAGCCATGTACTACGATTGATTAGTCCCTTGCAAAGGTTGCCACGGTCGATTGGTCGCAGGACGTGTACAAGATCGGTGGTATCGGCACCGTGCCGGTCGGCCGAGTCGAGACAGGCGTCCTTAAGTCGGGCATGGTGGTGACCTTTGCCCCGGCCGCCCTCACCACCGAGGTAAAATCCGTGGAGATGCACCACGAGGCGCTGACCGAGGCCCTGCCCGGAGACAACGTTGGCTTCAACGTCAAAAACATCTCGGTGAAGGAGTTGCGCCGCGGCTACGTGGCCGGGGACTCGAAGAACCAGCCACCCCGGGGTGCCCAGGACTTTGTGGCCCAAGTGATCGTGCTCAACCATCCCGGGCAGATAAGCAACGGGTACACCCCCGTCCTCGACTGCCACACGGCCCACATAGCCTGCAAGTTCGCCGAGATCAAGGAAAAGTGCGACCGCCGTACCGGTGAGTCAATGCTTTGTTGTGTTGGTCGTATATAGGCTTTCGAGGCGGGATATATATATACCTACGCGTTTCTGCAGGCAAGACCACGGAGGAAAATCCAAAGAGCGTGAAGAGCGGCGACGCGGCCATTGTCCTCCTCCAGCCGACCAAGCCGATGTGCGTCGAGTCGTTTCAAGAGTTCCCGCCACTGGGCAGATTCGCGGTGCGCGACATGCGCCAGACCGTCGCCGTGGGGGTCATCAAGGTGCGTATATTATACCTACGTGGATTTTTTATTGGGAAAACAAAATATGCACTCTGTGATGGTGATGATGATGTGTTTGTCGCAGAGCGTCACCTTCAAGGACCTCCAGGGTAAGGTGACAAAGGCCGCGGAGAAGGCCCAGAAGAAAAAGTAACCATCAAGCTTCCTCGGGAGCTGCAGCTTGGAGCCGACCGCGACCCACGACAGCGACCACTACTCGCCACAACTATTATCATTATTACCATTGTATACCGCTGTCAAACTTGCGGCACTCGATCGTCGTCGTCATCTGTTTCATCCCCATTACCACGAACCTCACCGTCAGTATCATCCGGTCAATAAAATCGCCATCGATCCGGTGATAACCACGAGCACCAGTAGCAACGACAATTGCTGCGGGTGTTCCGGGACTAGCGACGAGCCCCAGCGTCGTCACCTCGTTCGCCACGAGCCGGGCGTCCTTCGCTACCCCGTGGTTCTCAATCCGCGCATCTACCCCCACCTGCACATACAATTCACCCACGCGCCACGAACGCCCCAAATATGCTAGGGCTGCCCCGGCGTAGGCCGCGCCCGCTGTTTAACGCCGCCAGAACCATCGTCGTTCTCCACTCGTACTTTTACACCACCGGTTGCCACGTACAACTCGGTTAAATGACACGGGGGCTCGTTGACGCGAGCCCCTAGGATGTATACCACGTAGGGTTATACACACACACATATATATATATATATAAATAATATCAAGGTGGCGGCGCGGCAGCTTCGGGTCTACCACCTCCCTCTCTCTCTCTCTCTCTCTGATGCGCGTCCCTATGGTATACACACACAGTAACTGCATACACGTTTATCCGTGCCGAATGCACATTGATTACGACTGGTTTTTTCATTTTCACCAGATTTTAAAGGTGTGGTTATAATTAATCACCAAGTGCGTGACTTTTTTTTTCGCAACTTTTGCGTTTTGTTGATTTTGGCTGTGTTAAAAACCCACCTTTTGTTCGACAACTTGCACGCGTCGGAATATCAAAAACCTCGAAATCGACAAAGAGAGAGGGAGTCTTATGGAATTGACTTTCATTACCCGCGGAATATCGGCGCTTTTCTCGTTTGCTGTAACGATCCGTGAACGATGAAGGGAGGAAAAAGCTGCGCTTTCGTAAGCGTGTGGCTTTAGGTTTCGTTGATGCATTTCGCGAACAAAAGCAAAGACTAATGGAAAATAAACTCAAGGAAAGATCGAGAGGAAAATGAAACATTCGAAAAAAATTCAAGGATTCGAATGAAACTGTACGTAGACGTAAGTTAATAAATCCAAATCTGTGATTACGAAAAATGTTTTTCATCTTTTTTTTTCATCATTTTTACATTTGTAACGCACATTATTTTTACATTTTCACAGTTCGTAATCTTTTAAAACAGCAATAATATTCGTTCCTATGATCTTGGAAATTTTTAATTAAAAAAAAAAAAAAAGAAATCCGAGTGATGGATAAGAAAATCAATGTAGTACAAAATGTTATGACTAAACTGTTTGACGATGGTCAATTCGAATTCTTGAATTTTTTTAAACAAAACAATGTCTGCGCTACTTGGATCGCAGTACTTATCAAGGCTGAAAGTGCGCGTTTATTCGGAATCACTTGTATTACCGATTACGAATCACAATTGATACTATTACCATTATATTGTAACATTATTACTATTATTACGATGGTAAACATTACTTGTACCATTAGGACTTATTGTTACACTTATTGCTAGTTTTAATATTTATTATTGAAAAAATAATACACATCGGATATTTTCGTTGTTTGAAACAATTGCGAATACATTTACAAAGGTTTATTATTGATGTTTTTTAACGATTATTACCATTGCAGCATGTAAAAACACATTTGATTCAACGTGGTTATCTCGGATGGACTCGTGATGATGATTTCGCAGGCAAACTCTACAGTAATAACATGACGTGAGAAATAAAAAAAAGAAACGATCGATTGCATATTATGAATAATATTATAATAATAGGAATTTGGGGATCAAAATGACATGATTAGTCTTGTAACTTCCCAAATCGATCCCAAAAACTTAAATGGCCCCTAATTATATCACGTATTATGAAAATACAAAAAATAAAATAAAATAATAAGTATAACAAACATAATGTAGGCGCGTTCTGCGAATTGCGTTTACCCGCATTATTCATTCCCCTCATAGTCAGTATTACAATGTATTGAAGAAAAAAAAAAAAATATACACGAGTTTTAATCGCCACTTTATTATGATTTTTCACCTATCATTGTAGCTCTAAAACTCCCTTTCTACGCTTATTAGTACCTTATTTTTATCGTTATACTCGCCCTTGACTAGTACAACGTGTATTTATTTATTACTCTTTAGTGTTTTTAATTATTTTTAATAAAATAAAGTTGATAAGCATTATTTAATTTGTTTAATTTTTTAAAAATTTCCAATACGTGGTATTTTTGATGCCATGAAATTCCGTCAGCATCCAACAACAAATGTTTTGCGCTTTATTTTTTTATTCAACCTGTGTTATGAGTAAATAATAATTTCATTTATCATAGGTTTGAAAGAAAAGGTGCATATAAATAAGGAGATTCGGTTTTAGGTAAATATAAGTATATAATTTATTTCTCTCTCACAAATCCTTGTCTGCATAAACTTTCTTTTTTACAGGCTAAGCAATTTATGTACAAATAATATTTTAATGATAATTAATGCAACGTGTGTGGATGATATTTACAGAAAAAGAGGAAAATTTTTGTTCTCATCTTTCTCCGCGCAGTGTAATGCAAGTCTCGGTCAGTCTTGAGTTGCTGAGGCCCGTTGCTCATTCAGCTTCAGCTCATTTTTCGTGTTACACCGAGCTTTGCAGTGTTTTCACTTTATACATTGTATATTTATTATTTCAATGGCTTTCACTGCTTCGCATTTTTTTTTCACTTTTTTATTTATTTATTTATTATTTTTTTTTTTTTATCGAACACCCTCATCATTTCGTAGTCGTGGTAAACATTACTTATGTCCATTTTTTTGTTTTGTTTTATTTTGTTTTTAAGTCGCGTATATACATAGTTTTGTCTGTTAACTTCCCTATGGTTATTACATACCCTGAAATCGCTATTGATTAAAAAGGTTCGCAATTGTTATTTTTTTTAGCGGTAATAATATTGTAAAATAATTTCATGACAAAGCGTAAAAAATTATTTTTAAAATATCACTGCGACAACCTTTCAACAGATGACGACTTCATTTTTTACTTCACCACTAGCACGAGGATCGTAATATCACAAATTTATACAGTTGGAAATAATACAAAATAGAGATGATGTATACAGTAACAGCTTTGAAATGCACCGTTTCTTTTGAAAAAACTTTATCGCCGAAAACTTGTAGGCTTTCTATTTTTTTCTCAAATTATTTACAACAACTTACAAATCACATGATGAATGATTTCCATTCTCAGACAAGCCGTGACAAAAATTTTGTTACAAAACCAAAATTATCTGCAAAAAAAAAAACGGAGCGTTTCTTCAACACATGAAACATAATCTAATAAATCGTTTTTATACTTAAAAAATGTACAATATTTACTTAAGAATATATTTTAAAAAAAAGTCTTCAACATTCATAAATCTATGTAAACGTAACAATATTACAGCGGGAAGGCCGGAAAAATCAGACCCTCTTTTTCACGAATCATTCAACAATACTTTATTTTTATCTTTCAGTTGTCACGTCGGATGAATCGTAATATCGCCTCTAATTTTAATAGCTCAAGATTTACGGCTTTCAATCGCATGAAAAACTTATGTCATTCGCACTGACGCACTACTATCGTTAGTTTTTTTTTTTCTCGGTCAAAAAAACACACATACACGCTACTCTTTTTTCACGTAAACCACACAACTGAACATTACGTCACACGTCGGTTTATAATAAAAAAAAAGTTCTCATTAAAACAGTAAAACATGGCGTTCTTTACGCAGCGTATCGTCTCGGACGGATCGAGATAATACAAACGCGATCTGGAATAGGCCTGTGTTTATCGAGTCACCGCTAATAAAAACAGAAGAATCGTTCTTGCGCATAAAATGTACATGGTTTGTGTGATTTCGTGTTGTTATGATGTAGTAAAAAAAAAAAAAAAAAAAAAAAAAAAAAAAAAAAAAAAACTTTCAGCACCCAGAAATTGTTAACCAGCTTAAAAGAAAAAGGAAAAGTGAATGATGAAACAAGTCGACAACTTCCTAAGCCTTCCGCAGAAAAAAAAAAGCTATTGGATGTAATTAAAANAAAAAGTGGTCTGATACAACATCATATTTTAATCTTAGCTGTGCCGTGTGTCCAACTCTGAAAACTTAGTTTCGCTCACCGAGTAAATGCTTATATATATATATTAACACTCTGGGACTAGGACTGCCTCTTGTGCCACTTTTTCGTCGTCGTCGAGTTGTAGATATACATTTTTTTTTTTTCCATCATTCGAATCATTCGATCCAATCATCATCTCATTCATCGAGTAATGTAATACTTGAAGAAAAAGAAAGAAAAAAAAAAAAAAATCATGCGCACTGATGTTGCGTCGTTGTCTCTCTCTCTCTCTCTTCCATTTTCGCCACCGATAATGATGATTCTTGAAGATTTCATTGAAAAATGTTTAATCCTCGAGATTAAAAAAACAAACACGTGAAAGCAGGCGCGTCTCCGTCCGAAAAAGTTGAGTGAAAACCAAAGGAAGAAGAAAAACAAAAAGCCGGCCGGTGGCGTCCGACCGCAACCCGACTCGCACTACTGGACCTGATGATGGGCCGGGCTCGGCTGTGCCGACCACGAGGGCGCCACCTGCTGTTGACTCGAGTTGTTGAAGTTGACGGATATGGTGATCGGGTGGAGGACCGTCTCGGGCCCGAGGTCGGAGCCCACGCCAAGGTGGGGCCTCAGCAGGGAGGCCTCGAGGGTCAGCGGGACGTAGAAGCCGCCGTTGTCGTGGAGCGCGAACACCGGCACACCCTGCTGCTGCTGCTGCTGGGAGACATGGGGCTGGCCACTGCGAGTCGGGCTGTCGTGGCGGGGTGGCGGCGAACACGAGCTCTTGATCCTCTGGTCGGCCGAGAACCTTTGCTTTATCGAGTTCTTGAACTTGTACGTCGACGACTGCTGCTGCTGGTGATGGTGCAACAGCCCATTTTCCACGTCCGAGTGGTGGTGGTGGACCGGCATCGTCACGGAGTAGCTGCCACTGGCGTGCGAGTGATTGCTGTGGTTGCTGTCGTCACTCGTCAGAACCGGCGGAGGTACGAGGGCCCTCTGGGAGGACTTGGACTCGCTCGAGTCGTACGAGGAGACACCCGAACTCGAGCACTGGTCCGGACTGGTGCTGCTGCCGGTCCGCAGCGGGTGTGGGTGCTGCAGGTTCAAAATATGGCTGCCGATGTTGTTGGTGGTGGTATTGATGATGGTGTTGTGGGCATTGGTGGCGGTGGCGGATAGGAGGTCGAGGCCGTTGTTGGATGGACACATCAGAGGGACGTTGCCGTTTGTGTGGTTGAAGGTAATCTCGCTGGAGCAGCCGGTGCCGGTCCCCGACGCCAGGTCCATAGGGTGCGGGAAGCCCAGTCTGTCGTCTGAAAAACAATACGTGAGCAACGACTGACGCACATTTGCATCGGCAGATGGGAAGAATCCTTATGCGATTGGGCATTGACTTACTGGTGGCGAGGACTTTGTTGCAGTGCTTCTTGAGGTGTTCGATCAACTGGACGACGAGGTTGTCGCGAGCGAAAAAGCCCTCGACCTCGACGAGAAAGTGCATCGCCTCGCCAAGGCAGTCTTGGTAGCCGAGCTTGTAGTACTCGGCGGCGCTCACGCTCGAGGACGACGACGAGGAGGACGGAGGCGATGGGTGGCTCACGCTGCTGTCCACGCTGTCCTCGGCGTGATGGTTGTGGTGGACCGACGTCACCGGAGTGTGGTGTTTTGAGTCTAGGGGGTACGCGATACAAGGATGTGTAAATTATACGATGTATCGATTGGTGAAATTTGATGGTGTGCAGTTTATGTTACCTTGTCTGAGGTTTTGGAGGTACTTCATGTGACGGATGGCCATCTCGATGATTTCGGTCTTTTCGACCCTGCCCCGGCCCTTTTTAAGGTACTCGGCCGGAATGAGTCGACTCAGGTCGGCCAGACAGTTGTTCATCCGGTCCCTCCTGCGCTTCTCGATTATCCTGTGGGACATTGGATCTTGCTGCAACGAACAAATTGTTTCCAATAAGTTATTATACGTGTGTACCGTTGGCTCATGCTTGTTGTACGTGTAAACATCTATTTTGTGTTTGTAAACATTGTTAATGCGTGGGAGCAAAAATCGCACCACGGTTTTATCGCTTTTGCAAAGTAATTACCAGTTTCGTAAATAATCAATGAAAAAATCACGCGATCGACAACATTGCGAGTATTTTTTGACTTTGACTCAATGGCCGATCTTCCCATTTATTTGTTATGAAAATTTGTGCCGTTTCGATATGACAGTACATCATTTTTCAGACGCGTGCTCAACAAGACCAAGTAACGTACCGTGTTTATATTTTGAATTAACACACTTGTCGTTACGGTTCAACAACATACTAATCGTTTTACAAACAAAGTTTTAAATTTGGATTTCATACGAGTACTGTGTGTTTACTATGTACGATTAAGACGTATTTTTATGTCGTTATTAAACCATGACGATACATGTGTGAATTGAAAATATAAACACGGTATATTACTTAGTCTTGTTTTACACACAAGTCTAAAGAAGCTATACTGTGATACTTGATAGGACTGCGTAACGTTTTATATTGAACAAAGTTATTTATTTATTTAATCAACCTGACATGGATCTTTATCAAGTTACGACCAATACTATCAAACACTATGGTATTATCAAGACGAAGAATGATATTTAATAGCTTCGATAAGCAAACGATGCGGGATGTATTTCATCACGTGAATGGATCTGCCGTTTCAAGAAAAAATCAAAAAATAAATGTTTAATTTTTTTTTAGTTTAAAACATTGAATGTTCCATGGACTCCTGTATTATTATTATTATAATTAATGTCTATAAATATGTGTATTTCCTATAAAACTATCATAGTTTTATAGGAAATACACATATTAATGTCTATAAATATGTGTATTTCCTATAAAACTATGATGTTTGGACGCAAAAAATGAAGGAAAAAAACACGCACTGCATGAAAAAAAAAGGGGCCAAAAAATAAATGGTCACCTTATCGGAAAGGCACCGCCTCTTCCTCGAGGGTGGCGAGTGCACCGCGTCGTCGGCTACAGGTGAATAGTACTGCATATTTAAAATGTTCTCCATACTGTGAGTGACCATCGTAAAAATCACAGCTCAACCGATACACCCATGCACTAAACTACTTTTGCCTCTGATTTCAGCGATGCAGATATATTATTATTTATATATTCAAAACAAACAACACTACACCCCCGAACTTTACGTCACACTCCTCACTTCTCTTGGGAAACAAGAAAAAAAAAATAATAATAATAATAATAAAACCCACAGAGAACTCTCAGCACTCGAGCCGCAAAATCGGTCAAAATCGAAAGAAACGACGAACGTTTGCGAATAGTTTTCGAGCACTTGTATGTTCCGCACTGGGGTAAAAATCGGTACAAGCGTATCGATGTGTCGCTCGCGAGCTTCGCGAGATGAATAAGCAAGCCAGCCGCGAACGAGCTCTTGGCACGTATAGGTATCACACACGGTCTCTCTCGACGCAGTCCACCACCACCGCGACGGCCAGCTCCGCCTCCTCTTATTCGTCATCATCGCGCCGCATCCCTACCATCACCGAGCGGTTTTATCGCCGTCGCGTCGCGCCTCCGTATATAGACCGTCCCCACCTCCTCCTCCTCCTCCTCCTCGGTAACGAGGCTGTCGTAAGCGCGTCTACGCCGCGAGCGGAACACAAATAAATCCCCGAGAGACGTCCGAGAGTTGAGGCGGCGTGTGTGTGTATGTATGAACAAGCGGGTTTTATCACGTGTGTTGCCGGCTTAAACGTTACCTCGCACGTGACGCCTTTACACACCCATACACTTATGTGCCTGTTTTTACGAAGCGCGGAGTAAGTACGGTGTATGTAAGTACACTTGTATGCACAAAGTGCAGAGGACAGGGAAAACGAAGAAGCGCGACGTGCGTGGGAGTTTCTGTTGTTATTATACACGTACTTGTATACTTGCACATACCGATCTCTCTTTCTCTAAACGGTTAAATCGAACATTTTTTTTTTTTTAAGGACGCATTATGATGCTCGGTAACACTGACACTGAAAAATAAGTATCCACCAGTACCGATCTCCCCCCTTTTTTTCTCTTCGATTCGCGGAAAGTTGTTCGCTTACCGATCGCGCAACTAAGCTTTTTGAGTCGTACTTTTGTATCAAACGGTATTATTGTACGAGTGGCTCTTGGCTCCGACTGTATACTACCATAATTTAGGAGATGTACCTATAGTCTCTGTCTTTCTTTGCCGATCTACTAGCTTAAAGTCGTCTCGAGCTGCGGTCGATTTTTGGAGATATCAATGCCGGATTTTTCTTGCAATTCGTTGACGCACGAATGAGTAACATAATATGGTGGGAAGAAAAAAAAAAAAATCTGAATAATAATATCCACTAAAACAGAAAAAAAAACTATACGAAGCGCATAAAATCGCAGTTCGCCCAAATACGTGATCAGCCGCACGTATACATCGAGCCTTTTTTTACTTCTCATTCTCAGCACCTATATAATAATATGCTGCATGTATATACCGCTCCTTCAAGTCGTTTTCTCATTATACACGAATGTCGAAGCTCGCGCGTCAAGGCTATTTATACACCCGTAGGTACGTGTATATAAGCAACAGCGACCCATTGATCCTGACACATTACGTCACGGCCGCGCGCGCGCGTGTTGTTTCTCGTGGAGGGAAATAATCCCATTCAATTTTTCATGGGCGATTATTCCTGTACTTGTTGCGCAAAAGCCATACACGTATACGTACATGTAAAAGGTAGAAATACACGCGCACGAAGAATCCAATAGCAAAGAAAAACTAGGGTTGATGCGCACGCAAAATCGGTAAAACCGCGTTTGGGGACCATAGCATATATACATATACGATACAAACCGAAGAAAAAAGTTTTACTTTCAAATTTTAGCCATCAGAAAAACGCACGATTAAATTAATCATCGCACCCGATGCCGCGAGCTGTAAAAGCGCTTGTGCGTCGCACATACAACAAGTAGGTGTACATAATTAATCGTTGGCGGGAGTGTGGGCCTCACATACACTAAAACGCCAAACAGAGGCGCCTGGCGCGCTTATCTTCTAATCGATCTCTCCTCTTGTCACGACCCTGCCGATAGAGAACACATACGTCAAGAGATATATTGGATGCGCGCGTGGGGGAGAAAAATCGGTGATACTACCGGACTCCCCCCACCCCCCGTACGTACAGTATTTAAACTTCTTCTATCAGGTGTTTGGTTGGAGTAATCGTAAAACACAAGAGTATTAGAGCGACCTTCACAAACATAAACATACATGCACACAATGACATGTAGGCTATACAGATAATATAGTAATGCACTAGAAAAGCGACTTGGGGAGGGAGGGGAGGAGGCAAAGGAGAAGGTCGGTAGGAGCGCGTGCATATAGCGTGTTGGTCCGGAATTTTTACCGATAACGCACCCCCGCGCACGAGTGATAAAATAAAGTATACGTGCATAGCTTCTCTCTTGTTCATGATGCACCAATATTCCGTGTACGTGTGAGGAGTGTGGTTTTATATATATTATATGTACACACACAGTCGAGAGGGAGGACAATGAACCGCGTCTACTCAGCAATAAGTTGTGGGTGATCCAAGCGACGGCAGTGCGACACACAATTTTATTATTAAAACGAGACTGATAAGCCGTTGTCGATGGAATAATGCATTGGGTAAAAAGAGTGACACTGAACGTTGAGTTTTTTTTTTTTTTTTGTTTTTTTTGTTTTCAAGTACTGTTATATTAATGCAACAACGCATATGATGTTCGAGTGACCCTGTGCACAGGATTATAATGAAAAGAGAAAACTGCGATACAGACTTTCAAAAGCTCTTCCAGACACTTAACTATTCCTTCGACGTACAGGACTCTTTATTTAATTTTAGACACCCGTAAAGGATAGCAATAACCTTGACATATCTAATACTTACTTTGGAGTACTACAGTACAAAAAGAAAAAGAAAAAAAAAAAAAAAAAATGAATCCGAGCAAAAGATCGGTATTGGAATACAGAGCCTATACCTCTGAGATGGCGAAAAGAAATCTACAATTCTTCAAGCCCAGCACGTTTTTCCACTTCCAAGTGATGTACGTATACGTGTATATGTGTACGGGTAAGTGATGGACACTGGACACGTTGCTTCGTACAACAGGTACAGTATACGTAAGCATGCGCCAGACGCAAGTGAAAAAGTATGTTCGGAAACGTGCGAGATGTAAGGACACGTGAGCGTACTTAGATACGTAAGCGGAACACCCGAGTTGGAAAGCTTCTTTTTTATTCTTTTTTCTTTTTTAAGCATCATCGCCATGGAGCTGTACCGCAGCCACGTTTTCGTATACGTTACACAGGAACTGCGAACATGTTGCTACTTCCAAACAACCTGCAATGGCTCTCCCTCTAGACTTATGTAAGTCGCGCCTAAGGAAATCGGTACATGTATATTTGGTTGCACGCGCGGACACTTGTACATATACATCAGGTGTCCGTGTGTATTATACACGGGTGAAAGAGCTTTCTCCGAGTGAAAGCTGCAATTTGATCGGCCGATTGTCTCTTCGTTGACTTTTGCGCACTTATTTCGTAAGATGCAACTGTGCGCATATCAATGTGTATAATTAACGTATCGATCGATCGTCGCGCATATTTAGATGCAGAAGAGGGTAAGAAATATTTGTACAGGTTGCGTGGAATTTCGTTTGCATCGAGTTAAGTGGGGTTATACGGATAATAGAGAGCGCAACAACTATATGTGTAATGTAAATGCCAACCACGACGACGTAGCTCCGGTCTGTCATGCGAAACGCGCTCAGCTTCAACTGGATCCAACGGGATATGTCGTTGCGGTAACCCAACCGATTGCAGTTTGGTGTTATTTTTATTAGCAGAGAATGGCTCGTGTGATGCACGATATTATGCCACAGTTGAGATGCTATCCTAGTAGTGATACACGTGATGTTTTAAAAAAAAATGGAATAAAGTTGTAAACACCAGGTGTAAACTGTCCGTCTCCTTATTGTAATTGAAAATCACTTCTGAACCCTTTTTCACGTTTTTTTTGCAACTTAGGTAATTGATGATATTTTGAGGGGTTGTAATAACATCTTAAATTGACGAACTGAGCTATTTTTTGATATGATAACTTTCGGCAGTGATAGTATTTTGTTTTATTAGTTTTAGTAGTTGTGAAATATCTAAGTGTCCCCCACTGTGAGTGTTGTCATCCAAATTAGTAATACCGCAATAGGTCACTATAACTATACACGAAAATCGAAGCAAAAAGATTCCAGGAATGATTTTAGTTGTTATAATTTTATTTTGCTGTTGGTATACGGGGTCATCGCGTTTCCGAGATAACATTTTAACCGTAGTATTTTTATGCTAATAAATTTAGAAAATTGAAGTATTCGGTGAGATAATTTTTCAATTTACTTAATGATTTTGAAACAATCCAGAAAAATTCGGTTCGACATTCTGTTTCTCCTGACAAGCTAATCACACTCCGATTAGACATTCTCGGAATGAGACGGATAATTGTGCCTGAATGGATAATTACTTTCGATTTAACAAAATACCTAACCGACCCATATCAGCAGTTAATGGCGCCAGGCATGTATCTCAATGACATCTACATTGCCCGTTACCAAAAAGAAAAATAAATAAATAAAATAAAATAAAAAAACAAATAGTATCGCTTACACTGTTAAAAGAGCGTAAATTTGGAGAAAAAACTAACCACTTTTTGTATATGCCATTTAAGCTTTCCCGTTTATATGACTGGTCTACTACATCTTCGGGCATGCTTCCTTGGGTCAAAAAACCTGTCAGTATTATACATACAGTGGAAAAACGAATGTGATAGTGATGATTTTTTCTTTTTTCATGTTGTTACTATTAAATATCTCTCATTATTTTTTTGATCGATTCCTCATTTATTAGAGTTTTCACGGACGCTTGTTCAAGCGTTTATCCTTGAAACATGCCCGTCTCAACAACAGCTCAACTTTTACAAAAAAAAAAAAAAAAAAAAAAATATTCGGAGAACTAGGGCAACGATCGTTGTTCTCTGGTGCACAAAATTCGTGTAAAAGCTGTGAAAAAAGTCAGGTTGTTCGGAAAAATCGTTTATAAGTCATTATGTGTGCATATGACCCCCGAGTGTCCACGATATGGCTGTTAATGTATTTTCTCTCTCCCTCTCCCACGCTTGCATTTTCATTACAATATGTGGTGATATCACTGTTGAAATAATCTTCTCGTATAGACCTGGTTCCTGTGGGTGTGTAAGTTTGCGGTTTAATGATTTTTAAAACTGTTTTAGGCTCTATGCTCGAGTGAACATTGAAACTACGAAAGTGCATTGAAATTGAAATTTCAAAAATCAATTTTAAGTACTTCAACAAAAGAACCGAAACAGTCACCCGTCGCAAGTGTATTCCCAGAAAGAAAAGTACATTAACGGGGCGTCACTTTCGAGGCTATAGATAACTTGATACGAATACACGCTATACATGCACGCACTGGAAAATAAATATTCATAAATAAATGAAGAAGAAACAAATCGAGCAAAGAAAAAGAAGAAGAAAAAATCAAAAGAGTTTAAAAGTGGTGAAAGAAAGAGAGCGAAGCTCGTTTCTATACCATGTACATTTATGTATGTCTACTCGTTGCGACGACGGCTGGCACCTATAACCTACCGATGTTCGTATTATAGGTGTATAAAAAACACCGATTATTGTACGTAGACTCTGAGAATGACATGAGAATTCTCATTTGTGACTCAAACAAAAGTTGTCGAAAAGTTAAGGCCTCAAAAATGTCAATTTTTAAAACTTGCACGAGTATTACCGATTTTTTTCCATCAGATTAAAGAGGCGCTGAAAATTCACGCTATTACCAGATCGCACTGCAATCGCGTATCCGTCAAACTATACCGCGGGTGCATCAAGTGTGCAACAACGAGTACACGTATACAAACACAAACCCACGGCCTGTCCATAAAGCAACGAGAGCTTCGGGAGTGCAAATGCATAATCGTACCTACAAATATACCTACTTACTTGAGAGCGTAAGCACTCGTGGTTGCGACTCGAGAAACATGTAACTGTATGAGCCTCCGTCGCGGTATCACGTGCAGTGCCGTCAGGTCGGGATTGTCAGCTGCACGGTTGTCTAGAGGTACATAAGTACAGCGCAACCACCAACCGGACATTATCATTATGGCCTTTTTTTAAATCATATT
This sequence comes from Copidosoma floridanum, assembly GCF_000648655.2. Next base: position 640,088 of record NW_019379475.1, read on the forward strand.
GTATCCACCTGTCATCATTATACAGCTGTATATGTACGTACTTGTCTTTCGGTGCTTGGATAACGACTTTACGGGTCCTACAGATGAACGCGTACCGGACACAAATACTGAAATCTGTGCGTCACGGAAAAAGGGGAGGGAAACGAAGCATTCGAAAATCAAAGCGTTTGTAGAATACGCTCGTACGAGTAATTGTAGCTGTATATACTCGCGGGGTATTTTATCAGCGATAACACGTACGATCGAAACATTGTGGGTGTTTACTTATATTGGGCGTATGCGTGCACACATAGGGGGAAAAAACGTTGTGCAATTGAGTGTAACGTGCTGAGCTTCTTTTCCGAAGGTTGCACCCTTGCGTGTCGTTCCGATTTTGATGCACGATACGTGCCGTGGCCGATTAAATGTTTAAACGACCGATCGATCGAACACCTAACAATACTTTTTTTTAGAGGTATATCTGCGAGCTGTTTTTTATACAACTTGGACGTAAAAAAAAAACTCGTGAGCATGTTTTTCTACTTTTTTGTAAAATTGCAAATTTTGTCTATTAGTGACAATAGTTAAATGACCATAATATTAATTTGGATGATAATAGCAATCATAATAACAATGATGATAATAATAATAATAATAATAATAATAATAATAATAACAACAATAAAAGAATTTTTACGTTTATTTCCAAGTGCTGCGCAGCCATTTTAAATTATTATATGCAATGTCTACATACAGACATCGAAAACCAAATACTCGAAGTAAATGTATCTTTCTCTTTATTATTAATAATATTATTATTATTGTTAATATTATTATCATAATGATAATTGTTATTAAAATATTTTTTTAATGCTTTTGCGATACGAGAGACCACATCCAAATTGATAAATGATGGATGTACGTGTTAGTTAGAAGATTAGTTCGAAGAAGTCATTATGATATTTCATATGCGCAGGAATGCCGTCCTAATCACGTATGTCCTCGCATCGATCCATTGCCACCGACTCCACGCAGAACGGGGATAACATTTTTCTTCTATACATGCTTTTTGACACATTCTTGGCGATAACGTAAGCTTTCGCTCGCTCCTGCCGATCACGTCACCTATTAACACGACCCTGGTTGGCTATCTCTGTGCTTACGCTGATGGACAAAAAAAAGTTTTACCGAAAAAAAGTTACGCGCGTTTTACAATTACATTTCACTGGCGAATTTTCTCGTAACAGCTTTTACGCGGTACTTGTCAACGTTGTTGTTAATTATACATTTATCGAGCTAATTTTCAGGACTTGCGTAATTTTCATTATTTTTACTTGGTACGTTCAAGCGTTGGAGAGAAAAAAGCTGCTTCTAATAAATCAATTAGAACAAAGTCAAATCCAAATCGATATTTTTTTTTTTTTTTTTTTTTTTCCCTCGAGGGTGATCGGCGGTGATAAAATTCAAGACTTACTGGGTTATTCGTCATTTTGAGAGCAAGTTCTTAGTTTAAAACATTTTGTGGGTTTATACGAAATTTATAAAGTAGAGTTGTAATAGAAAAACTAAAATTTTTCTGAAACTTAATACATATTATACTTTTCCTCAACAAAATTTGCAATGCTGTACGCCTTAGTTTTCGTTTACGATAAATTCGTATCGGTGCAAAAAAATCACCAATTCCCTTCTTAAAATGAATAATCATCAGCAAAATTAATTTTGTGACATAAAATATTCCATTGATTTTGAAAGATTTTTATTTTTAAAACATGTGCTCATACGTACAAGTGTCAATCACAGAAGTAGCTCATCCGGCGACTGAAAGTTTCGTCTATAAAAAATCACATATTTCATCCTACCGTGACAGCAGGTAGTGACGATTTCGCTGAGTCCACGAGATGCACTTGTGGTATTCAAGACAATAAAGTGCAGCTCAATACCATACCAAAGTACTTCTCATCGAGCGCACACGAAAGTCAATTCGAGCTTAAATCCAAAATTTAGCGAGTCATTCTTGACTTCGTACGAAAATGCAGCCAAATGAATAAAGTCGTATTCCTCGAGCTTCTCATCTTTTTCCGACCTCAACCAAGGACACTGTGAAACCACGTGCGCAAGAATCCCAGAAAAAAAGTACACACCGTGTACGTGGGTATCCTCACGGCTCCAACGACCAATGCATGAAAAACGATGAGTCGTCCTCGGATGGACCGTGACCGAGAAACGATCGGGTATTTCCATTACGGCTCGCGTAAGCCAATCTCACTTCCTTCGCGTCATACACACTCGCTTTTCGTTCGTACGCGATGAAATATTTACACGTGCCGATCATCATACACGATATTTTATTGCATAACTATATAAAAAGTATTAGGTATAAGCGACGCGGAACGCGGAAGTGGTGGACGGATGTGTCGAGAATCTTGGTCTTTTACCGAGACGATGGGGCACTGCGGGCGCCCAGGCTCAAGAATTTTCATTAGCTCAATAATTAATGTACCCAAAGTTGTCAAATGTACAGCTCCGATCGAGGACCGATAAGTGCGTAAGTAGGTGTACCTATCTAATTTGTAGATAAGAAGTACCGGAAGTGTTTTTTACGTAAAAGCGTTTTTCGAGTTATCGGGGAAAAACAGTTTCCACTCTTTTTTTGATAAGCGCCGTCGGCACTTCCAACCACGTGTACAATGGAACGCATAATAGGTCTCTTCACGAGCAGTGATGGAAAAATAGTAATTCCAACAGAGTTCAAGACGAAAGCTCGTTTTAAAATCGGTCGACCTTTTTCCGTGTACGTCACTAATTTTCTTGGTTTTCAACGGGCAATTTTATCGATAACGATTTTTGCTTGCATGTGTGTATTGACTGCATTCATTGGAAATCGGTGGCCAATTCGAAGCTATACAATATGTCAAGAATGAAGTGCAAGTGCACGTGAAAAATGCCTCATCAATCAATCCGATTTTTTGTACAAACTTTTCCAAGCACGGGGTCCGAACGGATCACGAAATCAGACCGGAATTTTCCAACATTTTCGAAAGCTCTCGTCATACATAGACGCGGATGAGGTTGGACGACGCGGGGTACACAACATCCGCCTGCCGTCGGTGCGATCCAGCGCTCGCTCGGTCTTGTTTACCGGCTTTTATGAATGAATGCGAGCAGGCCATTAACTCCTCCTCTTCGAGCCGACGCGACTACTGCCAGTACACACATATATACCAAATAACTCGGTGTGGCAATAGATCCCCAGCTGATGAGTCACTCGCGCCTAAAGTATTTGAAAATAAAACCGTGGACTGTAGACGATTATCGATTCACGGCATTTTCCGCCAAAAGTATACAAAACGACGCAAGGATGGTACATAAATTGGATCGTTCGTTACTGCGCGTTGGCTGACTTTTCGGGGTGGCGCTCGAAAAATCCGCAGAAGGATTTCATACGTTTAATCATCGTCTTAATGGATGGCGACAGGTGCTCAGGTGTGTGTTGGATGCCTCGGTTATTCGGAGGTTCGTCTTGGCACGCGATCTGCAGATCGTATACGTATACGTAGTGCAAACTCCCGTTTGCCTGTACATGTATTTTCTCTCTACTCGTCTAAATACGAAATACCTCGGGTTGGAATAAATGACGTTTATTCGTGTGCAAAGCCTACGTGTGGCAGGTGTACGAAAGCCTATTCTGTTTGAGCATTGAAATCAAAAGGCTTTTTGATCGTACGATTTAATTGGAGCGATAGCTTTGGTCATCGATCGATCGTCGATACGCGTGTTGAACATGTCGTGGAGCAAAATGGAGATATTACTCGAGAGATGTGTTGATAGCAGTTGGTTCACTGGCTGTTACGAGGTACAATAACTTATTGTATTGAGAGAAACAAAAGGAAGGGCAAAGTAAAGATCGACGAGTGTTGTTTTTCAATGCCGCAAGCGGTGCGCGAGAGAACAATGAAGTATCGAAATTCACTGGGTCGCAACCTTCGAAATCGGCACCCACGACCACAGCTCTTACGTACACGTGTAATGTTTGTATGGGCATAACCATGGATAACTTGAGCGTTTTTTTTTTTCTTTTTTTTTTTTCACTTGTACAAGATCCGAAAGGGGTTTTGGAGGTAAGGAAAAAGGGAGCTGGTTGCAGCTGGTTTCCGAAGCAGTTTCCACGATAAATACAACGCGATTTGTTGATAGAGTTCTTTGTGTGAGAGAAACTCACGTACGCGCTCGCACAAAAGACCACATTTCGACACTCTAGCGTCTACCTATTACCACATAAAATGTATTTCTATACAACATGTGATTTGGAGAGATATTTTTTTTTTTTTTTTAAGCCATCCATTCGAAACTCTCTCCATCCGCACGAGGAAGCAAAACAACAACAAAATTTCTCTCGATACGCAACTTTTCTATAACCCATTTACAGAGGCGACTCGTTATATAGTCTATTTAGTTCAAGGCCGTCCCGATCAATGGGCGTACTCAAAACAAGATATTTTCAGCAGTTTCGCTTAATTTTGTTTTTTCAACTTGGATATGCTCGTATAACATATAGGTTGCGTTTTATCCGTTTCATTAGTATGACCAAAGTCAACGCATCCCCACAGTGAACGCGTCCAAGTAAATTTAACGGACATTTAATATAACTTAAACGATTCCCTGATAATTTAATCTTCGATGCAACGCGCACACAACTGTTCGTCGAATTAGAAATTATTAATTACCAGAATCATATTGGTCAAAACGCGCATCTATTTGAGACGAAAAATTTCTAGAGGTGATGCCACTTTTTGGACATTGTATGTACTCGTAACGATTTGAAGATAAAAGCACTTAGCCATTCCTATTTCGATTCGATTACGTCCACGGCGCGCGAAAGATACTCGTTGGAAAAGGAGAGTTCGGACGCACCGTAACTCCAACAATCACATTCGGTGGAACGTGAGGCTTTTTTTTTATGTAAGACTCGGTCGAGCGTACGCGTATTACGTAGGAAAGTCGTGGATACATCAGAAAAAATTAGTTGATGTACTAACAAGTTTACATTTTTTCTTTAATTACGCGTGTATGTATGTATACAATAACAACAAAAAAAGCGATACAAGACTAAGTGGAAAAGTGGCGTTCCGTGACAAAACGATAGCGACGACGATGCGGCTGCTTGTTTTCCCTTTGTGTTCCGTTATAATTGACAACGGCAGGGAAAGTTGAGGCTCTATCGAGAAACCATTAAGTTAAATTAATAACACGTGGTGTTAGACACGAGTATACATAAGTAAGAATCAGCGCCAACAAACCTAATGTTCTCATTATCGTTGGCCAACTTTTGATTGAATCACCATTTGTTTATCGACGCAATAGGTTTGGAAAGCAATTCCTAGAGAAAAATAGTTGTTACTCCAAGTGTTTGACACTTACAGTGTACTGTTGAAATTTCTTTTTTTTTATGTAATGTATTGCAGTTGTATTAATGATTTTAAAGACCACCAAGTCTATGGTGCGATGACTAATTACCCAGTAAAAATTATTTCATCAAAATGTATTTAGTACCTTCTTCATTATACTTCTTGTTTTATACCAACAATTGTGAGAAGTTTGTACGAGTAATTAAACGGGTTTTCGAGCGACACGAAGGGTAGTGATGAAAAGAGAGATAACTTCCAGTGAGGCACGAGTCATCGATTTGCTAAGGGGTACTTTCAGATAAGTACATGTGAAATTCACGTAGCTCGAATTACGTACCGATTATGCGTACGATTATCAAAGTCTCGATCTTTCCTAACTTGGTCATTTGTGACACACAGTTCTTAGACTTGAATCATTCATTATTCTGTGATTATCAAGTCATTAACTAGAGAGTTTTCAATAGTCATCGAGTCACAACAGTTGAAAGGTTTGTGTATAAAACTCACCCCTGCAGCGCAACAGGGAACAGTGATTAAAAGTTCACCGACTAATGGTAGTGTTCATTCCAGCACTGAATACCATTTGGAAACATCGTTTACTTGTATTCCACTGCGTTGTTGAGTGCCTCTGGAGAAGCTGAACGAAGAATCCATACTTACACCCAGTAGATCCGTGCAAGTATTTGGTGTAATTTCGAAACATTTTGAGAGATTACTACGATACAACAAGGCATTCAAGACCATGGACGAGTACTTCAATCGTCCGGATTATTTATCTATTGATTTCGACTACGACCATAAGGACACTTTTACGCCGATCATCAACAATGTGAAGTGTAACTTGAAATTAGTTTTTAGTTCTGAAAGTCGACGTAAGACCGACATTAAGTTTACCCTGAAGCCCAGCAAGGAGTTCGAATCGTTTCAAATCAATCGCTTCGAGTTATTCATAAAGTGTGGATCCAAGTATCGGGAGTTGAAGTACAAGCGCAACCGTCAAGTCTTTCAAGCTAAACTAAGTTGCCCTGCACGTACGAGCAAGTTTACATTGTACTACAAATCAACTTTCAAACCAAGTGTCTTGGTACGCGATTGGAAGGAAATGTTGGAAACCAAAAAGGTCAGCGATTTAAAAATCATCGTCAACAACGAACGGTTCGATGTGCACAGAGCCGTACTCGCTGCTAAAAGTCGTGTGTTTGAAAGAATGTTGGACTCGAATATGCTGGAAAAAAAAACAAACGAAATTATACTGGATGGTTACGACGCGCGCGCCGTTGAAGAATTGATTAGTTTCGTCTATACCAGTACGTGCAAAGTTGAAAAAAAACCATTCGAGTTATTGAAAATGGCTCACTTTTTTGATTTACCAGAGTTACAGATGCTATGTGAACTACATTTGATAGCGAATATTAACAAAGAAAATATAATAAAGATCTGCGAACTTCTTCTCATAAGTGATTATAATCTTCAAAATTTAAAAGCAGCTGCTAGTATTTTTCTTCGAAGCAACTACAGTGATATCTTTATCGTGCATGAGTGTAATATGTTTTTTCAAAAAAATATAGAATTGCTGTGCGAGATGTTTGGCTGGTATTAAGTAAATCATTTGAATAAATATTTACGTATTCTGAAAAAAAATTTGGTTTTTTTATTCATCCAAGTAACATTAACAACATTTTTCACTTTGTTTACAATGCATTCATTAGAACCTCTGTTAGCACCACACCTTCATGAATTTATTTAAAATTAATGTAAGTTAAGCGTAAACCCCTTTTTATAACGAAACCAAGATGTACGCGAGACAAGGAGAGCGGACAGAACTTCCTGTCTAAGGGAGGCATCGAATCGAGATCTATTTTTTGGTTCGTGTATAAACAACAAAAACAGGCTTGATGTAAGTATTATAAAAGGTACAAGGTTTTGTGATTAAGTATACGGTACGACGAACAATGATGGCCCTGTTACGCGACGAATTTTATTATTTTCGCACAACAACGGTGGTATTTCGATTCGTGTTACTCATCTTTCCATTGATTACATGGTTTTTTCCCTTCTCCCTCATTTTTGCATCATCGATCGATAATTATGTTGTATGCATGTACATCATCGATCCTAACGTGACGTTGGCGGGCCTATAGCACCGCGTGGGTGCCTTTATTATTAGAACAACCGCAGGGAGTTACGAAAAATAGACTTACGAGCTCTGTTTCACCCATTATTATACCATCAACTCGTGTCTGTACAGTATATTATCTGCACCTTCTTGCAATTTATACGTGCTCGTGTTATTTTTGAAAACGAGACTTTTCCAAAAACAACGGCCTCGATTATTTCTCCCATCTCCTTGCCGAAAACAAAAAAAGCCTCGTCCCAAATGCAAAAAAAAAAAAAAAAATAAAGGTGACAGTCATCGTCGATGTACGCGCGCGCCGTAAAACATTGTTGGCCATTGCATCAGAGGCCATATACACCAGCAGCGCGGAGCGGGACGCGCATACCCAATGTACTTGTAATTCAAACGCGCGCACGTGGCGGGAAAAGCCTTGGTTTCTCCGCGAGTTCCACCTATACCGCCTACTCTCTTTTCACAGCGGCGTGTGGCCTAAATTCTCCGGTGCGCGGCACCATGGCAACTCGAACGCGCGTCAAAACAGGAAAACCATCGACAAAGAGAGAGAGAACTGCTGCGGTGCCGAGGGTTATCCACGGCGTTAAAGAGCCTCTCCTCGGCATTCCATCCTCGTTACCTCACGCGGGATGAGCATCACGTGTTTACTTCCATCTCTTGATGGTACGCTCATGTGTGTATTTGTACACGGCCGTGGGCGTCAAAGTATCGATTGGTATAGCATATGTTTTTCTTCTGGACCCGATAGTTTTTAGTTGACAAATTCGTTGAGAATCGCGATTCTAAGGGTTATTATTATATGCTGGGGTCGCAAGACTGATGAAAAAATTGCGAGAAAGTTTTCATTAAAACAAAAAAGGGCCATCCTTTCAATTATTGGATTTGAATTTCAGGCAAAATTACGCGAGCGTTGATCGATCGTTTGGATAAAAATCAAGCAAGTAATTCGGACCTTACTGTCTCATCCGCGTCGAAAATTCGTACGGAAGCCAAAAAGGAGAACATTTTTTTGTTTCGTCGGACGACAAATAAAACGAGGGACTCCGAAGGATTGCGCGAGAAAAAAAAAACAACAGCAATGAAGCGCATACGAGCCTCATTTTGGCATTGCAAGCTCGATTGTGAAACGGATCCGTGAATCACGCGCATGAATGACGCGCGCGCGTATTATGCGCCAAGACAGAGATACAAAGTAAGGTGTGATAAGCGTTTGTATCGTGTGTGTGTGAAGTAAAAAACGAGAAGAAATTTCACATACACTCACCCTCGAGACTTTCTTTTTCGGGTAGACCTCGTCGTCCTCGGAAGCGGTTGCGAAATTCAGGTTCCCCTCGCAGTAGCCCGATCCAAGGCCCATCCTGTAGATCTCGTCCTTGCAGGATCTTCCGTCCAGACTGAAAGCAGACGTTCGATTGATTTATTAGTTTTGCATTTTTAATCCTGAATTTAAAGGAGTGTAACGAAAAAAAAAAAAAAGAGAAAAAAAATAAATACGAAAATGCACGTGTGACTATTTGCACGCGCATAATTTATTATGCAAATGCAGCGGAGTCGGTGAAAGTTTTTTTTTTTTCTTTCTTCCAGCACAACACCTGTGTTGTTAATGCAATTTTGCGCAACATTTTTTTTTCCTCTTCTTTCGCGCATTCCTTCGTAATAGTTGTCAACCGAGGCGTATTAACATGCTGATGGTTCGATTTGCATGAAAACTCATTGTACGCACTCTGTTGTATTTTTGTGACGAGTGTCGCCCACTTTTGGGAAACCCCAAGCCCTATTTAAGGGGGGGAAAAAAAAATAATGCTCTGATGTGTGGGAAAAAAAAAGCGGAAACGGAGCAAGCTGTTGTGAAAAATGAATGAGCGCGGCACATAAATAGCAAGAGAAAAAAAATAGGTGCAGGTCGATTTGTATATGTCGTACGATCTATAGTTGCGAAGCGAGGCAGGAATCGTTTAAAAAAAAAGGTTTGTTCCGAAAAAAGAGCTGGGAAACGTGACGTTTGCATAGAAAAGTGGAATATGCATGTATGAGTGTCACAGCGACCGTTAGTAGGATATTTATAAAAGTGACGTGCGCTTGGATGTATTTTTCTTGACGATCGAGTGAATATGTATGATTGTACTTCCTTCGCAATTACTTTTTTTTTTTTTTTTTCCAAACCCTCCATATTTGGACGTTTGCAATTCTGCGGTGTGGTTATTGTTGTTACAAATAAAAATAATTCACGTCTTTGGTAAAAAATAAATAACGCGTGAATATAATTTCAAACCCACATCCATTAACCAAAAAGTATTGTGATAAGATAGCATAAGTGATTACCAAACGCCTACACTCAATTTAATTCGTCGAGTCGATGTAATTTTTTTTATTTAAACTTTTACCGTTTACTTTAATTAACAAAACCTCGATTCCGTACCTTGTGTCCATACATTATTTACTTTACCGCAAAAAAAAAAAAAAAAAAAAAACCTCTAAAGTAAAAGTGAAAAAAAAATATTAAACAACAGAGTGGGTGAGATCGTCGCAGCGAACCCCCACATTGAGGTCGCATACTCTCTCCAATCGGAGCAAAAAGCTCCGCAGCGATCGAGGTAACAATGTATAACCGTGAGGCGCATTATTAGAGGACGTCGGTCGCGCACGTGCGCACATCTGAGAAATCGACGCCAGTGCCGATGTGGCAGCGGTTAATAAAGAGAAAAAAATCCAAACTAAAGTAAAGGTAAGTATATACTGTATATACGTGTAAGTATACACAGGGAATGTGGAAAGCGCTCACGTTTGATTGCACGTGTGCATGAGCCACACGATAAAACAGAAAAACAATTCCCCTTACGTTTAATTTTTATCGCGATCCGTCGCATTATTTGTACAATTTCTACTCACATGCAAAATGCTTCATTCGCAAAAGCTTTCAAAGAGCCGCTACGCGTAAATAAATATTTATGCTTTAACGTTGACGCGCGACCCTTGCGTATATACGGTTCAATGTGGAAAGTGCCTTGTCGTATCCTCTCGCAGAGCTGTGCCTTTGACGCACGCAATTTCGATGAGAACCAAGTAATTGCTTGGCCAAAGAAGCGCGTAATTTTTATTTGTGTACTGTCGATCGATCGGTTTTAATTGCCCATATTTTAACTTTTTCTGCCAAAATACGTTATCTACAATCCGATTGAGCTACAAAAACGCAATCTCGATCAGAATTCAGTTAAAATTTTCTCTTTTATTTGTGGTCTCTCATTTTTCACACTAAAAAACAGACCCCAAACATCGTCGAGTCGTTTCTCTGGTTGAAAAATAATCGACCTCGCTCGTACAGCTATACACACAACCCAACACCCACGCCCGCTTACACAGCAGCGGGCAATTTATTTTTCCGTCCTCTCGAAAGTACATCGTATACTTGACAAAAAAAAAAAAAAAATGCAGAAAGAAAGAAAGAAAATATGTATTGCAATAGCCACCCGAGAAAAACGCGGGATATGACGCTACTACGTGTTGCGCGATGAAAAAAGAGGGAAGAGAAAAAGTCAGATGGTATATGCGTGCATAATATTATTATGTACCCACGAGTGCACATTGTAACAATACACACGATAAGAATATGCATATATACGTATGTATATACATCGAGCAAAGAGCGTGTGCACTACAACGTATTATAGATACTTACGTACGACTATTGTACTGCAGCAGCACGTGTTGCTTCGTGTTATTGTTGTAAACGCGTCGCGAGCTAATATTATCACTCGCTGCTCTCATTGGGCGCTCGTTATTGCTACTGTAGATATTGTTCTTTTTTTATTCATCTCTATATATTTGTCTTCGCAGTGCGATAAAAAAAACTGTTGGCTGCAAGGGGAAGAACGAACAATGTATCATCATCGAGAGTACGAAGCACGGATGTTTCAACGAAAACACGTATACTTTATGAAAGCGTCCAGATACACGGTGTATATATACATATATACATGGCATGACGAGCCGATCGTATCGTTGTTTTCGTCGCTGTCGCAAATGCGTATAGGTAAGTATATTTTCATCATACTGCGCCGAAAGTAGGAACTTTCGTCCCGCTTCGCGAAACGAAAATCCCTTCTCTCGGCGCAGGATTGATGAAAAATCGTATACAACCCACGGGAGGAAACAAAGAATCCCTCAGATCGCATGCTCATCAATTGTCTGCTTTATTTTATCTTTATTTTTTCTCCCTAGGTGAGTAATATACGAATTATAAGTACTCGCATCAGATCTGCCGTATGTACAAGCGAGCCGAAAACAAAAAAGCATTAATTTCGCCCCGATTGAAGACTCCGAGATCCTCGGACGTCACGTGTTGAGACTCTATAGAGACGTATCAAAAATGTGTATCTAATAACTCGGTTCTCGCTCTGTAGGTACGCAAAATTGAGCATATATTACAACCTCTCGTCCCCGCCTCGCACATCGAAAAAAGCCCACGCGCGCGATAATATAGGTATATTTTTCACGTGCTCGGGTCAAGCGTCCTTCATCGACCTTACGACGCCTCCTTATCCGAGGCACGTTGTTGTTGTCGCGGTGTATCTTACCTTCACTTTCGCGATCATTGCCGCGAGCTGTCCCCTCTCTCCTTTCTTTCGGCCTCCACTTTACACCGATTCATTATGCATACACCTTATATATACCTATTATACGTGTATAGGCACCTCTCGAGCTATTCTCTCTCTCTCTCTCTCTCTCTATCTTCGTTTCTTCCGTGCGATCGCATTACTCTACTTATAATCTGGTTTTCCCCGTCCAACTTACACGTGTAGGAGAGCACGTGGGAGTGGAACGTATGGTACGTTTCGAGCTATTCCGCGCGATTGAAAAAACAACACACGTGCGATTTGCTTATCTAATCTTTCAAGGGGAAACGATGAAATCAACACGATTATCTTGTTTTTTTTTTTTTTTTTTTTTTTAACTAGACAAATAATATATTATATTAATTTATAATATTATATAATAATATCAACACCATGATTCTCGTTTCGATGGAAAAGTGTTTCGAACCGAGCATCATTTGTTTTGTTTGATTTTTATGTGTATCTCGTTTGAATCGCCGAACGAGCTAGTAGTGACGGCCGAGTACGGTAAGACGGGCTGATTCTCATGGATCGCATCCATTTTTTTCATCATTGTTTCCTGTTTCTATGTATATTATTTATTGTCACCAGCATATCATAATTTATTTATTTTTATCGTTGATCATTAAATTTCATCAACGCTCAACGATAAATCGAAAAGGTTTGTCGTTATCTCTGCTGATCCGTATGGCAGCGATGATTCATCATCGTCGCGATAAAAATTTTATTTCGAAGTAATCAACCCTAGCGGAAGTCGTAATTTAATCGATAAGGGCTCTCTGCTCATTTTTTCCGACGTCGTCCGACGATTTATTTCTGTATGTATGACTGATCGAAAAAAGATACATTGTGGCTTCAAACAAAACCGGATGCGTGTCCGTCAGGTGCAATGGTAAAGTCGATCGTTTGTAAAAATAAAAATTCATTCGTTTTTAGATCAGAGCTGCACAGCATTCGAGAATCGCTTTTAAAGAAATCAATACACATTATCGCACCATCAGATGCATGAAAGACTATTTTTCATCAGTTTCAATCATGTAATTGCCAAAGAAGGGACGTAGGTACAAAAGTAAATCCATCCCCGCAAGTGCCACAACTCTGTGACACATAAATAAATCATACATACTATACTGCCCTTTATTTTCTTCGTTTTATTGTTCATACTGAACAATAAAGTAACGTGAGAACAAAAATCGATCGGTTCACAATTCACTGCTTCGCGACGACTCTGTCTCGCTCTTACGCCAAGATAAACACACAATATGCGTCTCGGCATCACGTGCATCGACGTATTCTTTCCTGCTATGTACTCTGTGACTTATTTTTCATTGCTTTTATTTTTTTTTCTTTTTTGCATCAAGCACGTTCGCGTTTCGCAAACGAACGCTAGTAGACTGGGTTGCTAATGGGAACTCGAGTCATTACGAGTGCCTACGCGTTATTTGTTGGAACGTACAGTGTTGAGAGAAAAAGAGTAAGTGGTGCATTAATTTTTTATTTTCGATATTTTAAAATTTATGTAAAATAAAAGGAACTCTTTCATCGAATAACATGAATGAAAAATCCAACGATATATTATGCCCATTGATCGTACAACAAAAGTTGAGATGGTTAGTGGAGTACAGTTTGCAAATAAAATATTTTGATTGTACCTACAGAAAATCAAGTACAGGATTTTTTCCTCGTGAGAAGATAAAATTTGTTCTAAGCTTTTCCTCTTAAGCAATTTCGAACTTTAATTTTTTTTACTGATAACAAAAACTTATTTCAGATTGTCATTTAACAATAATTTAAAAAATTACTCAAGTGGTGAGGATACAGAATTTCCATTGAAAAACGTGGTATACACAAACACGATAAAGTGATAAATAAATTAACAACTAAAAGTAGAATCAAAGAGTCATTTATGGACGCGTGTTAAACGGTAAAGGTATCTCCGTCAAATCTAGATTGCAGGTACTTTCTCACGTAGGATATACGCATACAGGTACACAAAGCGTGCGACGTATACGTGTAAAATTTATACGAAAGAATCAATAATAATAATAGTAATAATAATAATAATTGAATGGGTAATCATTGGAAAAGTGCAGAATAAACACACAACGACAAGACAAGACGTGACAATTAGTGCCCAACGCACGCGTGCTTTACAAAACGTGACCATCTCTTTCTCCCCGCAATTATATCTTCTATAGGTGTATGTGGCTAAATAAATACACCAACTCGGAAAAGATCAGGTACAGTAGCCGCACACCTTCTCCTCTGTTTCATTCCTTCGTTTAGGTGTATAACAGCCTACACGTTTATGTCGAAGCGATCGTTCAAACGAGGAGGAGTTGGCAGAATGGTGAGTAAAAGGCGTTGCTGCGATGATGTTATATTTTATTATGCTCCATATTTTTTTTTTTTTTTTTTTTTTTTTTTTTTTTTTTTTTTTTTTTTTTTTTTT
>NW_019379475.1:654847-705272 GCF_000648655.2 Copidosoma floridanum
ATATATATATATATATATATATATAAACATAGAGAGCCACCACGACAATTCCAACGTTGGATCGTTACGTGTGCTTGTCAGATTTGTACGCGAGTGTGAACCACGTGTATTTAGCGCGCTCGTCCGTAGGTATACAATAAACCGCGATACATTGCCGATCTGATTTTATCGGTTTTGTAAGTATATGCGCGCGTGCAATCGTATGGGTGTAGTATATACATTGCACGTGTATATGGTGTAATTGTATCACGAGCGAGGTGGTGCAGGCGTGATTAATGCTTTTCTCGTTACAAAGTGGTATAATATACGTTGCCACATCGGAAGTTAATTTCACGCGCTTGCCGCTCGAACGGGCGCGATTAGTGCGCCCATGAAACTCGCGTGAGTATACTAAGCGATTTTTTATTTTGTTTTTATTTTTTTTACTTTGCATAATCATTATAAAAACAATTAAAAATTACCATTTTTTTTCTATGGATATTTGCAGAACTGTTTGGATACCTATGACGGGTGAAAAATAGAAATTGGAGGATGGTCTCCTTGGCGGAGGAAAGACGCGAACATTATATCATCATTGGAAGCAGGAGCCCAAAGCCAATACATCAATTATACCTGCCGAGCAAAAAATTTAAAATTCAAACGCGAGCACGAGGGAAGAGAAGAAAAACAACAAATACCTAATCGTTGCTATATATATTGAGGCTGAAAGCGAAAAAAAAAAAAAAGAAAGAAAAAACGATCCGATCGCGCAACGGCGTTGTCTCTGCGGCCGGTGTCTTGGATTTTCGCAACGAAGCACCCTACACTATATGCATACGTGTATCTAATAAGTACCGTTGCAGCCTTGAGATCGCGAAAAAGGAGCCGGGAGAGAGAGAGAGACCAATGGAGTGACAGCTGCCGCACGTGCAGGCGCGCGCGCGCTATAAAACTGAATCGATTGCCGATCACCGCTCGTAATTGTGGCCTTATTTTTTGTTTTTCTTTCGTACTGCCACCAACGGAGAAAAATTTTATAAAATCAATCTATTTGGCTGCGTATTTTATCCACGGGGTGTTGTTTTCAATGACTACTTACATACTTGTCTGCTGCCGTTGGAACAAAAAGTTCGTTTCCAGAGTCAAAATCAGTTTTGTTATCTAAACACTCAATAAAAAAATAAAAATTTTTTTAATCAGGTTTGTTTTAGACTAATGTTGGATACTGTCAGACGCAATTGACTCGACCATAAGCAGCTATCATCTGGCCGCTTTGAGAAAAAATTTATTTTATCTTTATAACTCTTCAGCACTGGTGGTTAGGTGTTACACAAGCGATCGATTATCAAAATTGAGGAACAAATGTATAGCAAAACATTTTAAGTCGTCATGGATTTAATAAATATGCTATACGAACGTATATGTTATTATTTGAGTTGCTTTTTCGAAAAATCTTGTGTTATTGTTATTAAAAAACTAAGTAATTAGTTACTTTTTGTTTTATCTTAACAACCTTGAATTCTTCAGGACGATTAATTGTGTGGCAGTAGTTAATAGCTTATATGAACAAACGCACCGATAAGTTTGAGTGGACCTCGGATTAGACGTGTTTAATAATATTTTGCGTCTTATTTTTCAATTACGTTGCTCTACCTGGGTTCAATGTACCCACTGACCCAATAACATTTCACGTATCAGTCAAAAACTTTTACGAAGCAAATCGTTAACAAAAAAAAAAAAATTCGCACCAGGTAATATAATACATTTAAAAACGATTTTCGTAGTATATAGAGATAAACGTTCCACCAAGTACAATTCTGTCATACATTCGATCCTAATAATAATTTAGACATTACTTGTATCCCTACCCACTGTACTGTAACCACAAAATTTTTTTATTTTTCCACCAAATAATTATACAGGTGCCATTTACCTATTGATACCACGACTAATGACGAAAAAAAAAAAAAAAAAAAGAAACATATATTTTGCCCACACATTTTCAAAGAGAGAGAAAGAGCGTAAGTGAGTAGTCAACTTCCCACATCGGCTCGGCCGATGGAAATAAAATCATTACACGCTCGCTTGGTCGTATATACGTATATATATTTCCATGTAAATGTGTGTACCTATCCATACATACGCGCCCAAGTCACGTTGCAGGCCACGCGTTTTCCCGGCCTACTGCAATAATCGCGCCTCGCGAGTCTTTCGTTCTCTTTCTTTCTTACGAATTTCTCGCATTCGCCGGACAAAACATGCTCTTTCTCTTTCGTAGTACAGCGCGTAATGTAGGTTAGTTAATATTTTTACGACGAGTCACTCGAGGTAATAAAAAAGAAAGAAAAAAAAAAAAAAAGAATCGCATCTCCTTTCAGAAGCGTTTTCTGCGCTCACCCAATTCTGTTGAATTTCCATACGATTATTATTTTCTTATTCACTTATACCACGTGATTTTCGTTTGTTTGTCGCAACAACGTGCGCCACGATTATTAATGAGATCACATCATTTTTCGATTCGCGTCAATTGCAGCCAAGCCCCGGCTCTGCGCGTCACAAACATATACATATATCACTCATGCGACGCGCGATATCATTTTGCGGTGTTTATTGCTCAGCGATTACGACTATATAGTTTTTTTTTTTTTTTTTTTTTACATTACTCGAATAATGAATGACAAAGTAGCTCATGTTTTTTCAACGTATCCCCGATACATCCAGCGCGTTCCAAAACAGCTCGCCACTGACACCGCTAATCCGATTTAAGCTCAACCGAGCTTGGGAAGAAAAAAAAAACTGTACAACATACCTATATATACACGTATGCGCTAAAATCGAGGATATTATATAACCCGCGTAGGGATAGAGTTCATCGGGCGGCGCTTCGGCGAGCTTTAATTGGGATTTCCTATGCGCGTATATATGCATATATACATATACACACGTGATATTAGCTCTCGTCAATAACACCACGCGTATTTATCCTTTGGCCGCGAGCCGGCGTTATCTGGTTCTCTCGGCATCTCCCCCCGGGTTTTATTGTTTACCGCCTCTACTTTATATAATATACCATGTACTGCTGTTAACACACACTGTTTTTCCTATTTACGACCCTGACGCAGCAACGCACACGTGCACATGCACGCGCGAGCGCTCGAGATTCGCGTCGCCGATACAATATATATATATATGTCTCCATCTCGAGCACACGTGTTGTGCACAGATGCGCGAAAAAATATATATATTACTTACGAGCGTGTAAAATATATATACACACATGTGAGAAGTAGGTGAACGAGCTATTGCGAATAAGCTAATGACTACACGAGCGAGCACTTGTTTCTTTCCTCCTATACAGTGTGTACGAGCGCGAATATGTATATGTACTTAATATGCAGGGTCTGATCGCGCGCGCGGTACAATCGATTGGGCAATGGTAGTTTCGAGTGTGCAGCGGAGCGTCCTTTTACGGTGTGGGAAACGGCATTCCTGACCCATTTTTTTTTTTTTTTTTCTCTTCATTTCAACTCGCGAACGACGAGCGCCAACGCCAACTTATCGTGCCCCCCGAAAAGGAGTAATTGTTTTTTTTTTTTTTCTTCTTGGGCATTCATGTTTTTTTCGAAAAGTTGAAAAAAATCATATATATTAAACATCCAAGAGCTCCGGGACGAGCCAACTCTCTCTCTCTCTCTCCGAGCGAGCAAACCGAGCATTGGCCTTCCCCGGCGTAAATCGCGGGCCATCCCGTCCGGCCGTAATGGGTGTGTGCGTGTATATATATTATACGTATACCTACGGGTACAAGTCGCGGCCGCGCCTCACGCGAGTTACGAAATTAGCCGGCGCGGAATCTCGAGACGCTGCCCCTCGAATCCGAGAATAATCCAACCGGTTGCGAAAATAGAATCGTCCCTATCGGTGTATCCATACATAACATCCCGTACACAAACTCACGAGCGAGGAGAGAGAATGCCAAGTCAGCCGCGACCTGATTTTGCGGGTGATCGTAACTATTTTTTTTTTTTTTTTCCTCTTTTGATGCTAAGCAAACATACGTCCATGTTCGATGTGTTGTATATGGTCTTGAACGTGAATCGGAGGACGGAAGTGATGTGACATACGAGCGTAGGAGTCACTCTCCTTGCGTGATGGTTTTCCGACGCGCGTAGTGATGGGAGGTGGTGTAGGCAGGTGTGTGTGTTTGTAAAAAAAAAAAAAAAAAAAAATATACCCACAAGAATGGGTGTAACGCACGCGTCAAAAATAACAAAGTGTACCTAATAGAGAGCTATTTTTGAAAAACGCCTGTACAGCCCGACGTTGTTTGGTATTCGGTGTGCGTCTGACGAAACTCGACCTGTGTCTACTTAAACGCCGGTCTCGCTATCTGTTTGCGCGACGTCGAAAGCAAAAAAGGCTTTGGCTGCGATATGGTTTTTTTTTTTTTTTGTTCATTACATATGAAAGTCCCGCTACACAGAATATTACGTGTGTACACTTGACGTCACGAGTCACGCGCTCAATCGATAATACGTGGAAATACCAAAAATTTTCGCTCGCACGTAGAATTGCACGTTGATTAACTTTTACTGTAAAGACATTAAAGGCTTGAAACATTAAAATTTTCGTGGTCCCTAACTTAGATTAACCCCGTAGAAATATATCAATGTAAGATAAATTCTCTCATAATTGCAAAAAAAAATCGATTCTTCGCTTAATCAGATCGAAATGAATTTATCATATTTGTATTTACTCGACACACAAATTGTACTATAGGTATATGGACGAAATAAAGGATCATCGATTATTTATCAGCCTACTGGTTCTACGCAGTCACTCTGGCGTATAACGTATACAGTGCACCGAACTTTGAAGCCTCGAGTCTTTGATACAACACGCGATGGCCTGCATCGGCGATCATTGGCCTGTCATTAAAAAACTCGATAAACAAAAAAATGCGACCTTGTTGGTCCCACTGCTTCATACAGGTGCGTGTCGTTGAAGAACGTATACGACTACAACACTCTGCAGGTGCAATTACTTATAGATACATACAAACGCAACTCGAACAATACGGTTTCGAGATAAAATTGTGTATACGGACATAGATACACGGTTGGTTTGTTTCTACTGCGCAGCGAAGCGATTAAATGTCAAAACTGTATCGCCTGTTCGATAATAATGTAATTTTCTCGAAGCGTCTCCACCTAAACATAGAACACTTGCAAAGCCACCGTAAGCGCTCTGTTATATACATGTACCAAACACATTCACACGTTTCTTTTCGAGCCGACACTTGTGCATATGTGTGCCCTATCTTCTCGTATACATATGCAAATATTGCAAACTCATTTTGGCTTTTGAGTTAACGTGATAAATTTTTCATGAAAACAATAGATTTTTTTTTTTCTTTCAATTTAAAAACGATGCGAACGAAAGCATGATCTTGAACTTTGTCCAGTGGCGCGGTGCATTGAAACATCATTAAGAAAGAAATCGAAAGTCCGACAAACATGCAATTACAACACCATGTGAACGCTCGACGCACCGTCAAAGAAGGAGAGCGAAAAAAACAAAGTTGTAACAACAATCGGGACGCGTCATTGTTTCCGAATTGCGACAAGACATGCGCCCCAAAGAGAGACAGCGGTGGAAAGTTTTTTTTTTCTCTCGCTCGCTCTTTTATTCTCGTGCACGCCTCGATGACGCGACGCTCGTTTCGCAAAGATTTCGTAAGGTTGTGAGAATCAATTGGACACACGTACGTACACGCTCGGAGGCGTTTTCTCGCGCGTATTTTTTCTCTCTCTCACTCTCTCTCTCTCTCGATCGCCGTGTACAATGTCGTGCCCTCCGCAAGAATTGTATCTCTCGGTTGACATGTAATGTGAAACGTTTTCAGTTAAAAAATTTTTCATTTATTCCTGACACTTACATAATGTATATAACACACCTCGAACTTGATGCTGTATTTTACGCGCCGAGAAATTGTTTTAAAATCCGTAGGTTGGTTTGAAAAAAATTTTTCAATCACTGTTATCAAATAGTTGTTAACACACGCTCGTTTAATGAATGTGTTATTTTACACCTTAAACACGAAACTTCGCGCCAATTCGATAATAACATAGCCGATAACAGGTTTATAATAGTATATCATGTTGTACGAAAAAATTGTTGCCAATACACATTATACTATGTACGTAATAATTTTAATATGTAAATATATTAAATATGTATATGTAGGCGTATAACTAAAACAGCAAGATAAGCCGAGAAAAATATTTTTGTACACGAGTCCAGAGTATGAATGGGTCACGGGCGAGCCTTTGTTTTTTTGTTTGATCAATTAGAAATGTGATATACAATAACACCGTAACTCCGCTTATCTCGAATCGTACGTCGCAATATGGTCCAAAAAACAATGGATCAAATTACTACGCCTCACAAATAAGTTTGGATGTATTTCGCAAAATTTCAGTTTCACTTACGAGTATTGTACATGTAGCCGATTTTTCCAACAGATTCTCGTTGTACCGATCGGTAAAGCGCACAGCACTTGTACCCATCATCATCCCTTTCTCCACCTAAAAGGCGAGAGCCCATCGCGTTTTCGCGAAAATAAAAGAAGGCAAACCACTGCTCCCAGTCGGAAAATGAACGCGATTCCGAGAATAAAAAAAGAAAAAGAAGAGCTGCTATACCCCTTCTCGCTCCATAAGAGCGCGTATAAGCGTTGCAAAATCTATGTAATCCGCTCTTGTGTAGCAAGTGTATGT
The DNA here is from genome assembly GCF_000648655.2 of Copidosoma floridanum. The sequence continues at coordinate 661,606 of NW_019379475.1, forward strand.
ACATATACAGAGCCGGGACGAGCGGACGCACGCGGTAGCACCAGCTCCGATCCCAAGGACAGAGCCGGACGATTGCGAGGGTCGGGTTTCAACGGGCCAGTGCTCTTAATTTACGCTATACGCATTCCGTGCGTACCCACGTATATACACATGTATTGTATGTACACGCGTGGACCGGCTCTCGCGGAATATGGGAAATCCCGACCCCCCCGAGGCTACCGATCTAACTTCGTGTGTGTGCCTGCGCTCGACGATCGGGATTTCGTTTGAATCTTGCAGTGCTCGGAGTACAGATGTCTTATTATTCTACAATTCTTTGGATATATACTCACAGGTATCCCGAGTTGGAACACGCGAGGAAAGAGACGGGATTTTTATATGGGAATTCGACGTGGGATCGTGCATGAGAACCGTCAAACTCATTGGTTCGATCTCTCTGACGGGGGGAAATTGTTGGTTAAACGATTTTAACGCAAATTATTTGTTATGTGTAGATAAGAGTGACCGATTTAGCGATCGGATATTTTACGACTGATCGGTAAATATCGCACGTACGACGCGTTGAATTTTTCTAATTGGAAAGATAATTATTTCAAATATTTTGTTTACGCTTACAGTTGGTACACTATATTTTTAATCGTTCGTTGAAAAGGAAAAAAAAAAATTACTCGGTGGCAGAGGAACAATAATAGTACGATTTGAGTTTGAGATCCGATCTATATAAGAAATGATTTCGAGGAAAAAATGTATACATTGAGATTTTAAGTGCTTCTAGATCGACCGTTCAATGCATGGGTAAATGACACTTATCGCTGTGATATTTTCCGCATCTGTTCTTTTTTTTTTAAATTACTTCGTCAAGATTCACTTTGATCGCTAACGATCTAATAACGATTTCCAAAAAAAAAACATGCGCCCAAATTTCCTTCTCAACCTTGAAATAAAATAAATTAACGCGATAAGCAATCGAGATATTGTAATCTATGCCCTGGTCGTACATTCAAGTCCTCAGTTTTTGCGAAAAATAAACCAACTTCCTCATACAACGAGTCTTGAGAGATATCTTTTTGCGCGCGTCTGAAAAAAAAAAAAAAAAAAGAACGAGGGGTGGTCCTTTCCTCGTGACGGGACGCTATCATCATAAGCCGAGGACAGTAGCCCCGAGGTGTGTTTGCACAACCATGCATCATCGCACTTATACACGACCGGGGCTCTAAATATAGATGCACGTCCGTCCGCGCGCACTTGTCGCTCAATGCCAGACCGGATTTTCTGGTTCTCTCTCTTTCTCTGCAGGAATGTCATATCGCCGGCTATGCGCGATCGCGTTGAAATTTTGATTTCACCGCGCCTCAACATTTCTCGATCCCATACGTTCATCCGTACAAATATATATATGGGCCAAGCGGAAAAAATCAATGCTCTAAAATGACGAGCCATGAGTGATTTTTCGCACGACTATCGTACGAGAAACGTGTTTAAATAGGCGCTGTTGCGAGTGGCTGTTGTTGTTGCTGCGCCGTAGTCTTATCTGTATACGAAAAAAGACGTTCGTGGGCAAACACGTGACCGCGCGTCAAACGCGGATTAATCGCGAAAGCGTTTAATCAGCCGCGGTCACGCGCACGTGGGAATATTTATAAACAACGGAGCGTTGAAAAAAAAAAGAATAATGATGATGATGATGATGATGATGATGCTGCTGGAGGAATAATAAAAAATACGCGGCAGTCATAACATCGTTAATTATAACTCGAACATGAGGCCGCGATAAAGCTGCACGAGTTAGCGCTACAGATTTTTTTTTTTTTTTTTTCCTTTATTTTCGGTTAACCGTATTGGTGTAGTGTGGATTTTCGAGAAATTGTCAAAAAGCATGAATATTTGCGTACGTATGCAGACCAAATGCAGTGAGTGTAAGATGAAAGAAAAGGTCGGGAATGCCAAGTAGTACCCCACGTATATAGACGTGCCGTTCGTTTTTATGACGCACGTGATCTATGCGCCTATCGTATGTATTATACAGCCATGACTTACGTCGCATGTATAATGTAACTGTATAAGTATCGCACGAAAATAAGAATAAGTTAAATATCTGAGGGATCGATGCAGCACCTCTATGCTATACTGGCTGTTTTTGTTATTACTTGCTGTACGATTTTTTTTGTACGTATTGATAAAAAAAAATTTTTTTGTGTGGTATTGATATATGTTTTAGAAAATTGAGAAACGTTAGATGATCAAAAAAGATTTGAGTTGAATACAGTACGATAAATTAATGACATCACATTCTTTCATTCGTAGAGGCTATTGTTTATCTGCTCGACAGCGAGGAAGCAATTAGAGGAACATTTTTACAATTCAAGATTATAATTAAAAGTTATCTTAAAAGTGTATCTATTTATTTGACTAATAAAATTTTTTCCTTCTTTGGGTCAAAAATTTACAGAAAACTTTTTTTTCCATACGCGATTTAAGAGTCTTTTTTTGAGCGTATTTCGAGATAATTTCAGTAAAGTAAATTGTTTTCGAATTTCAAGGTCATTGGTTTCTTCGGTCAATATCAAGAAGCCAATGTTTTTTGCAATTATCTCTAAGATATAAAACTTGCGAATAAAAAAATTCATGATTTTAAAAAAACCTCTACAAAAACACGATGAAGAACATTTCATTCTTATAGAATAAGCCAAGGAATATAAAACTTTGACTTGAAAAAACTCCACTAGTACAAATTGGAAAGTTTTTTTTTCATCATTTCTGTAGATTCAACAGGGAGAAAAAATGATGACGATGAAACAGGTGTTACACCCGTGAACAATTTCTTTTTTTTTTTTTTTCATCCATTACCGATCCTTTTTGCGGAGTTCGCCGTATGTACATCGTCAGGTACGAAAAAACAGGGTCGCTACAAATCACGTGTCAACAATTAGTCAGAACAGGCCTGCTTTTAAGCCAACTCTGCCCCATCACACACTTAACAACACAATAAGTACGTGAACAATCCTCCTCTGATGTTATGGCGACCGGCCGTGAAAAAAAAAAAAAAAAAAAAAACGGTGTCAACATCACATATATGTATGTACACCTGCACGATCGCACACACGTAAAACAGATCGGTATACCATACAATATGTGTTTAAAGCACAACACGCGCCATTTACCCATATATAAATCTGTCAAATGAGCCGGAAACGCGTGTGTGATTGATATCCGTGGGTTATTACGATTTCGGCCGTCGTCGTAGTCCTTGAAAGAGTAAACGCAGAACAACAAGTCAAATGTTCGACACGCGCGCACTTTCGATAAACCGACCGAAAAGAGGGAGAATTTAGCGTGTATTAGCAGAGATGCGATACCACGCTGTACATAAAAAAAAAGCACGCGAAATATGTAGAGGTAGGTGTGCCTTGTGTGTATGTGTGTACGCACTGGAATAACCCGCGTGTGCAGAGTACACGCAACCTGTACCAGCCGGTTATGAATGATGTATATATATATATACATATTCTTGGTAAACAATTAAAATTATCTACCAACTGCGTGCTGAGTCCCTCTACTTACGTTATTTCCCTCTCTCATTTACGTTTTCGCGTACTTAAGTGGATGATAAGTACATATGCGTAACAAAATCGGCAGTAGCGTATTTAATTGGAGAGGTTTAGTGGACTATTTTTTTTTTTTTTTTTTTGTGCAATGACCGATTAACCGCCCATTATGTGAGTGTGTGAGCAGCGATGTATATTTGACATTATTTACGAATAAACAATACATTGCCGACTTTGTTCTGCAGGTTGCAAGTACCTACTGCGTTATATGACGTGGAATATTTCGTTGAATCGGCTTATCCCGTGTACGGACGCAATAGCGCCGACGTCAGTGTCACATGTGTGCTTTTCAGGTTGAACGAACGCGAGCCTGCAAATGAGGTCTTTGCCTTTTTTTTCTTTTTTTTTTTTTCATAGAGAATACACATCACACATGCATGTATTTTCTCGGAGTCATATAATGACCATTTAATTGTAAAACAAACATTATAGACACCGCCTCACGTATACAGATGGATACCGGAATATATCATCGCCAACGTTTCTATACGAGCTAATTAATCCGAGGTTGATGACCAGAAAGAGAGAGAGAAAAAAAAAGATGTATGTACTCGCGAATAACCTTATCGAGCGTACAACATTAACACATCGGACATCGGTTTGTTTTTCTCCTCGGTATAATACCTCCCTGGGTATCGGCAGTTTCAAGCTTCGATAACGTGTGTGCGTCGTCGCATATTTTTTTTTTTTTTTTTTTTTTTTTCAACTGAACAGATTCTAGTAAACACATTACGATCAAATTGAGGATACCACTGTGATCGCTTCTACCACAATATGTTCAGGTTAGTGTTCAGTAGTACTAACCACAACTTGACGCGGCAGATAATACGAAATTAATTAGTCGAAAGCACAATGAGTATCTATATTTNACCGCAATAAGTGCGTAGCATTTCTGATAACGAATGCCAGCGCCCTCTCTGAGTATGACAGCGAGATATTAGATATAGTTTATAACATGTAAAAAAGTATAATTCTTTACATATATATATTATAGTGTACTGACCTAAGAGAGGTATATTATGCACTGTATTTTTCTACTTTTATGTAATTAAGTATATGTATGTATATGAGGCACGTGGGGTATTTGTGACAATTAGAGTGGGAATCCTAGAAGTAGAAATAAAAATCTCTGTACAGGAGGGCTGAAATTATCAGAACTAATATAAGATCAATTTTATGGTTAAATTTAAGGATTTTGCGGGTACAAATAAATTACACTTGGTTGAATATACAACTCAATGACATTTGATATGTAATGTCATTGCCACCAACATTCTTGCAACTGATAATGCCTGGTAATTACACGGGAAAAGCCGTTTTTACCATTTGTTTTGACTTTGACAACCTCACTGTTACGATAATAGTAATAGGAGTATGAAAACATAACAATATAACAAAACTAACGGCGCCGTCATCTACACTTATGGTATACTTTGTGATGCCTTTGGAAGTGATAAGACAATGTTCCGCCAAGTCACCCTAAAACAAATGTGTCAAGCGCACTCTGTCCTACATATAAACAATTTTGTTCTCTTTTATATTCCAATTTAATGCTTACTACCAATTAAAATCTTGGATTGTTGAGGCTCAACATACCTACTCATCAAAAAATATTACAAAAGCTCGCAATTGTTTCTTAACTTGGATCATAATGACAAATTTCGTGTTGCCACGAGGATCTGATTTTCAAATTTTCGAGAGATATATATCCCCTTATTCTTTTCGTTAATTTCCAATGTGCGACAATGCAATAACAGATTATTCTAGGAAACGTGTACATCTTCAACTCATCGTAAGGATGAAGCACGGGAGAGTTGGCATTTCTTAAAAATTATTGACGATAAAAGAGGATCGGGGGGGATGTGGATCGATTCGCTCCACCCGCGCGTACGACTATGTCTGCAATAATTTTTATTCGTAAAATATGCTAAACGGTGCACGTAAAAGGCGCCCAGATGCGCTATTGAAAGTGTATGGTCTTAACGACCGGGATTTCCTGAATCGTAAGTGTTGACAACGATCACAGACATTAATACAGCTGCCGGCTAAAATCAATATTTAAAGGGAAAAAAAAAAAAAAAAAAAAAAAGACTTGATAAAAAATGTATAAAGCATTCCTTCTCGAAAGTCTGCGCAGTTAACTGTCGGCTCGTCGACCAGCCTATTGTAGATGTATCCCTCAAGGTTTATAAAACCATATACACATTTATGATTCGTTTTTTTTTATTTTCAGGATTATATGCAATTAACCAATGCAGCGTAAATCCGTAGAATAACAACGAGCACGTCACCTGCAAATGCGGTGATTGGGAGCATTGGAAGTATGGATTGTATTAAATATTGAAGCGCGTGAACTTGTGACGCACTTGACATCAGACTTCTAGAGGTGATTTTACGCTCGATTGATAATCATCAAGGTCTTACTGTAGCAAGTATACACGTATTCCACGTACCTCGATTGTAGAACACATTCAACTCATCGTTCCTTTTTTTCCCCCTTTTTTTCGAATCATTAATTTGTTTTCATTTATTTTTCATGATTTTTCGCACAAGTTGCGTCCAACGATGCGTGCCCCGCAATGCTATTTGACCGTAACAAATTAATTATGAACCCTGTATATTTCGCGAAACCGTTATTCACCGTAAACCACCACTCTAAATTATTTAAGGAACACATTCTTTTCCCCTTTCCATCTCTGTACAGTATATAATTTACAACCAAGTTGAAGGTGAACGTAAAGGACAAAATTTTTATTTTCACTTCGGAGCAAACAAAAAAAGAAAAGAAAAAATGATACAGCTACTATAGCCTCCAGGGACATGGGCCGCAAACAACAAAGAAGCCCATTTCCGAGCCAAGCGGCCGTTGATTGCAATCATTAGGGTCACGAAGCTCAATAAGCGTTCCAAATTTATTATCTTTTTTCGTTTGGGATAAACCGATTTTGTAAAAGCCAGTCAGATCGCGATAGACGGTAATACTTTTTCGACATTCGCCGAAGTGGAAGGGAAAAAGTAGACCACACGGCAAAGGGGGCGGAGGAGGAGGAGGGGGCGATGTGTACAAGTTGTGTAAACGTTGGGCCAGTGTGAGAAACGGCAGAGATTAGAGACGTGCACGTTTAATCGGCAGCCAAGGCTCGCCGCCTGAGCGAGAACGGCCTCGAAAATTTCCGCTTTTTTTGTCTTTCTTTCTATTTTTATCTTCACTTCTGGCGGCCATGAACCTTTCAGCTCTTTTTTTCCATCCAACCAGACGTCTGTTACTTCAGGCACGATATAGGGTTTTTCTGCCATTCACATCATTCATTTTTCACTCGAATCACCTCATAGAAGCATTTCGTGAAAACACACAACAAACTCGATACTGTTACTTGAAATTCATCACACCAGGCATCCTTAGATTCTAATGATAAAATTTTTAGTAATGTACACATATCCTAATGATTCCGTATAATAGACTTATCACAATAGATGCAACTCTTCAAGTGATACACCCAATAAGTCAAACTTCAGCTCGTACCACTGAAACTACAATTTCAACCCGCACCCGATATCGGTCGTAGAAGTACTATTCGCGTCCATCACGGATTACACAACACATTAGGTGTAATGCGAAGCGTGACACGTCTAACCTCCGACACTCTGAATGATTAATGCCAACGTAAATTTCTTTCCCCGTTTTTTTTTCGAGCAGAAAATCGATCGTCGGGAGGAAAAAGATAGGGTCACGAGACAAGCATATTTATATATACAATATGTGCTGGCCAAAATTGGCGCAAACGTTTTGTCACATTTTAGGTCCGAAGTAAAAGTCGAGCACCTGAGTATATTTATACACTCGTCGCGCGATAACGATGATCGCTTAGTAGTTTTCCGTACTTCACGAGTCTCTTCTTTTTTTTCCTTCTCGCCTTCTCGCTACTGCGAACTTTTTTTGCCACGCAACAACCAACTGCTTCGTAAATCTCGCTAAAAGTAATTAGTAGTACAGGTATTTCGTTATAGATAAGTGTTTGCTTTGACCCACACACACGTGTATAACATAATATATATCCGTGTTAATTACCAAGGGTTGATTTCGTTACAGGATCCATACGCTTTTCAAGTACAGCCACACAATAATTCGAACACACGTGTGCACGAATTTTCAAAACAAAGTGTTACCTTTACGTCACAGTTACGTCGTTGGGTTAAAGATCAAGAAACACGCACAGCTCGCGCATGTGGCCGCGGAACGGCAACTTCCGGCAAATCCCAGTCGTCGCCTAATTAGTAATCGATCGCAAAAGGATCGATTCAATTAACCGAGGAAAGTGAAACCGGGCGTTTCCGCGTACGCGCTTCGCGCGAAAGCTCGCCGATACACCGTGCACGAGAGAGTGGAGTCACGCCCAACACACACACACACATGCATGTAAACTCTCATCGAGCGAGCCGTGTGTATCACGCGATGCAAGTCACGCGCCGTGATCGGCTCCTCTTTCGCGCGTATACATCTGCACTCGCGTTCGCTGTTGACTGCCGTTATTGTTAATTTTCTCTGCCTCGCGCCAACTCGAAATTAATATTATGAATGGAAATCTCAATCGTTCGTTTTCACCGCGTGGGATCACGTACAGATCGGTAAGTGGGTGACTCGAGAGACATTTGCATCCCCTTTGGGAATTTCACGGTTAAATATAGGCAGGGAGGATGAAAATAATGCGTAGAACTCGGCTTTTTCCCTCGAAAATTTTTTGACCCACTTACTTTGTTTCTAAATATACCCGAGTGGGAATTATCACCTCGAATCACTCTCGAGGAAAAGAAGACAACAGGATTGTTTTTCAACTGTACCTCACTTGTATGTGACTGCGAATTTTCCAATGTTACTTTCTTTTTTATCGATGAGGGACGTAGGCTTTTCGTTATGGCTTCTCATGAGAATAACAATTGATTGGTAATGTTGAAAAGAAGAAAAAAATATTCAACAATTTGACGATAAACGAGTTATATTTGTACCTTCGCAACGAGATAACCTGATGGAGGTGTACCTACTCTGTTGACGGCGAGTGGCTTGCCTTACTCGTCTGTTTCTACTGATACGGGAGCAAACGCCGCCACAGTCGACAAAAAAATCGAAAAAACAAAGGGAGACGAGCAAAATCACAGTGGACAACAATGATCAATAAAATAAAAAAAAAATAAAAATAACTCACCTCTCGTATTTCATTGGCATGGAGTGCGTGGAGTTGTCCTCCCAGTAATTTTGTGTCTCCATCATCTTGTCCCTCCTCCTGTTGCGTAAGACAGCTCGCTGATCTTTATTCTTTCCTCCTTCTCTTCTACCTCTCCTCGTTTTGGTGCCTGCACTGCCTGCACACTCGCGATTTACCAATGTCGCGACAGAGAAATGTTTATTTTTTCCTCCGACACTTTTTTTCCCTTTAATTTTTACAACGCGTTTTTTACTCCTATAGTGGCACTTTTTAATGTTGCACGATATACCGAGAGAACCGAGCCTTTTTTCCTTCTTCTCTTATCTTTCGCACTCACTAGACCGACCGATGCAGCATAACTATAGCAGCAGGACGTTGCACCGTGGCCGATGCAGTAGTTGTCGTCGCGCCTGTTTTCGACTTCTGGAAATTTAAAAAAAAAAAAGAAAAAGAAAAAAAAAACATGTTGTTAGTAATTGAATAAGTTTTTTTTCTCGTATGATTTGCTCGCTATGATTATTTATGAGCGTGAAGTGGCGGAAGCGATAGATGAAGGGTTATAAAAAAAAAAAAAAAAAACGCTCGGACTGTCTGTTTGATTTGAATAATGAGTTGCGTGGGCCGATTTTTGATCATAAATCGAATTGTCATGTGAGTGCGTGTAAAATAAAATTCAGTAAATGTATCCATCAAATGGAAGAACAAAAAATACGTTGGTAAAATTATGCGTTATGAATTTTATAATGCTTAATTTTCCACTGGATCCTTAAAAAACTAGATCATCGATCCCACGCAAAAAAAAAGTCACAGTCAAAGTTGAAAATCCACATTAGCTTACCATAAAGAGGGGCAAAAAACGCCGCATCTACCGACACAGGTGCTCAAATGTGGTATACAAAGCGTAAATGTTACGTACGCAGCAAAACGCTGTCGTTGGAAAGAACGAATGAATAAAAAAAAAAAAAAAAAAAAAAAAAAAAAAAAAAAAAAAAAAGAAAGAAAGAAAATTCGCACTCGAGGAGCGTTCTTTCGGGCATGTGCTAACCCACGATGACACAATACACGTGACGTACACCACGAATAGAAAATAGACGAAAAATCGAGTAAGTATAGGTACAGGTATGGGGTGTGTGTATATATATGCGTAAATTGTAGACCAGCGGCGTGTGGAGAGGAGGTTAAATTGTCGTCGGCGACTCACGCAGGCACTGACATACTGATCAGGGCACACGCAAGCTGGGCTACGGAGTATATTAGGTGGGGAAGAAGGAAGAGGAGAGAGAAAGCCAGCCATAGCCAGTCGGTTGGTGAGTAGGAGGCGCGAGGCGCGACTATATGTCGGCGGCCGGTGGCTCTGTCTCTCTCTCTGTCTTCTTCACGGTTATTATATTTATATGTGTACCTATAGACACGCGTATGTACTCATGATCACGGGGACAGCGATGATAATCGCAAAAGGCTCTGTCTGGTCGTCGCTGATGGATTATATATTTTTTTCCTCGTTAGACGAGCTCATATAAGCGGGTCTGTCTGTGCGTGGATTTGGAGACGATCAATTTTTATTTTTCGCTCAATGTCTCGAGCTCCTTTTTTCTCCTTCGACCAATAGATCGAGTGTTTTTTTTTTTTTTTTTCTTTTAAATCATCGATAACTCAAGCGATGATTGATTCGGATATTTGCGATGGACCAATATGTTGTTGGTTTTTTTTTTTTTTTTTTTTTTTTGTAGCGCCAATCGGATCGAGTTTTTCAATGAAATCGTGTCACGACGATTCGATGGAAAAAAAAAGTTTTTAGTAGAACGCAGCGTAGGTGGTTGCAATGATGTGCTCAACATATTGACGGTGACAAAACGTTGGAACGTAACACGAACGCAATAAATGAACATCAAATCGAGTATATGCTGCAAGAAGAGCGAAACATATTTATGGATGTAAACATTTTTTACGATTTGCTACAAAACTGCAAAAACTCTAAATTTTACAAAATAAAAAAAACGGAAGACTTTTCCGAAAAGAAAAAAAAAAAAAAAAAAAAAAAAACTTACTCCCCCAAAAATTATTCATTAACATAACCCAAACGGAATAATGAGACTTAGCTTGGACAAAGTTCATCCCAACACTTTCCAGTATTATGTAATTAAAAAGTTCCTCGATCCTTATTTACTCAAAATCACGTTAAAATTCACGAGGCTGTTCTTTTTCTGTTTCTCATAATTTTTTAAAAATCGATTTACGAATCCAAATCCTAGGCAATACTCGTACCCTAAAGATTTCACCCCAATCTCTTATTTATGCATCACATGGTTAAAATTACAACTACTCATCAGTACCTGCCGTACTCGACTTGCGAACGAGACCGTCAGACCAAACGTGCATCCAAGAGTCAACTGCAAAGCACAAAAGTAACACTGAGCACTTGAAAACCCCCAAAAAAAAAAGAAAAAAAAATCACACTCACTGGCGCACCGAAACAACAAATAGTAAAACAAAAAAGAAGCACCAAAGTACTGAACAAAAAAACTGTAACAAAGTCACCAGCGGATGATTTGCACCATATTCTCCACCGCACGGCAAGGCGCACGTTTCGCGCAACAGAGTAGCGAGCACTCGAGCGTCGAGAGCGAAAGCCACCTCAGCTCAGCCCCACGGCAAAGTTGTCACGCGCGTGTTATCAATTGCTCATCGTCAGGTGATAGGCGCGCGTCGCGAGTACACCGAACGGTGGAGGCGACAACCGCAGTCCCGGCCAAAGCGATCCCAAGGGGAATCGGCGCCTGTGCAGCTTTAGCCCCGGCGCTAAATTTAACCGACCAAAGGCATTCGGGTAATTGGAGCGGACGAGTTTGTATGTACATAAGAGCGCCGGCGGCTAGCGGCGCCGCATAAAAAAAAAAGTTTCTTTTCTTTTATTCTCTCGGACAAGGATTTTGTCGCTCGGACTCGCTGACTTTGTCCCACATACTATTCGCACACGCGCGCAATTATCACAGAATTAAGAAAAAAAAAAAAAACAGCATAAAATCGCACTGAACTGAGCTCGAGCAGTGATGTACCAAACTGTACAGGTGATAAAATTCAAAGACGGTTCCACACAAGTATGATTGTCGTTTGCATATTATCGCGGTATGTACACAAGCAAACGGAGCAGCGATCGGTTGGAGCGAGTGAGAAAAAATTATCCAGTGTAGAGATAAGACTCCGTGCACCTTTGCGGCTGATGTTCGCGAATGAAAAATCTTCCATCTGGTTGTTTCGATTGAACGAACAAAATACTCCACAGCTGGGGTACTTGGGTGTACATTTTAACGAAGACACAGATTTCGTCCCCAACTTTGCCCAATTTTTGCTAGTCTCCGAATCGTTTTTAGAAAATCTGTAAATGTACGTACCATTGTCAATTTGTTTCAGAGCATATTGTAAGAGCGTATTGCGAATCAACGAAAAATCAATCACGTAAGCATTTACATGTACTGAACAACGGAGGAATAACAAAAATTGACCACATCAAAACATCTAATTGGCAAAAAATTTTAACATGCATACATATATAGGTACAGCACTGCACATAACGTGTACACGAGTTTATTATGTTTATTCTGCAATCTAGGTGTGCATGATAAAGCTAACATACGCGCATGTATACACTTTTATTCTTGCGTATACGATCTTACATTGCAGCCCCGCGAGGTATAGCGAAGAGTTTAAACGCACCATCTGTTGTGGTATGCATTATAGTTTACTTAGCCCTATTTCTCTCTCTCTCTCTCTCTTTCTCCTCTGTTGCTCCACTTTGTTCATTTCTTTTCGCGTTAGAGAGAAAGAGAGCTGCTGGTGCACGCGTTTCTGTTCACTTTTCAAGTGCGGCTTCGTCGCAATCCTCCCCTCTCGAGCGTATGTATACTCAGTACACGACAGTGTGCGAAGTAGTTTCATAAATAAATTTCATTGAACTCTTGTGACTCATTGGTACTTTGTTTACTCGACTATGTGGAACGTACAAAGTGGAAAAAGAAAGTCATTGGCTCAAAGAGATTAATATAATGGCATGTACCCGTTGGTAGTGTTGAGATGGAGCAGCGTGTGTTTATCTGTTTTACTTATTTGCCAAACGAAATTCATCACGGAAAAGAGAAAATTATACAAAAAAATTTTTTTTTTTTTGTTTTTTAAATTTAGTTTTTCCTAATGGCAAAAATATAAGAGTTTACGTCGCTGTTCAAGTAGAGAAATAGTTTTAGAGTATACAGTTAAGTACTTTTAATAGGATTGGGAAGCTTTCGTCAAGCCTATAAATCGTTACACTGTACAGTAAATTCTCATAACTTCCGAGGCTTGACATGTATGCACCTGTAGCCGAAAATTTGTACATGTACATACTCACGTTAGGGTGAATATGACACGTCCATGAATAATAGTGCACCATTGTTACTCTCAGGATACAAAAAAGTAGAGCATGATAAAAAAAAAAAAAAAAAAAAACTCGGCGTACGCCATACACATGAATAAAATTTGTCAAGGTCATATTTTTATTCCCATTTTAAGTCAACGTAAGTAAAAAAACAGGGCACAACTCTACAAGCCTTAGTGAGGAAATGTCACTATATTCGCGATCATTAAAAACGCGTGACCGCAATTTGACTCGAGCGTATCGTGTCGCCATCTGAAATGCTTGATAACAAACACCCACAAAGTTAATACACGTGACAGAACTTGGATCGTTGTTATCACCGGTATTCGATGCACGTAAAATGATTGGCTAAAAATCGACTTTTCGGTCATTTTCAAGAACAGCACTGTACATCGCTCGAACGTAGCAACGATAACGATCAGCTGGCGGAGATTAGATTGCCGAGATAAATGTGACGAAAGAAAAGGAAAAAAAAAAAAAATCCCATCTTCATTCTCATAACAACAAAACGTGTACATTGTACGTGAAAACTGTAAGGCGCGCGTATGCGTCGAGAGGTGACGCAACATTTTTGCACAATCGCGTGAAATGTAAACTAATTACGCGCAACGCAAACGTGTGGCCGTATTACATTTTTCTTCTCCATTTTCAACAACAAGCAAGAATAATCGCGTTAGTGGTAATCGTCACCGGGATCGCGCGGCCACCACGGGGCGTCTTATCAATAAGAGAGGATTTAATATTGAATACAGGATGATAGAGAGAGAGAGAGAGAGAGAGCTGTTGGCTTGATTAAATTTTTAACCGGCAGTGTAATCGGGATAAGCATGTGACCTGTTCGCCGCAGATAACGACTTGTACCTACGTTACGCATGTACATAAATATATGATCGAACGAAACGTGTTGAGCTTCTTCGGAGGGGATACGTAGCTTCGAGTGACCCCCTTCTGATTGTATTCTTTTACGTAAGTGCTCATCGGGTCTGATCAATAATTCATTATTAATCGGAGTGATTTTTTTTTTCTTTATTAAAATATTATGCATCGTTGTTATTACCGTACACCCTTCATTGGAACAATGAACTGATCGATTATAGTGCTGTATGGAAGTAAGCAAGCGCACCAGTAGATACTGTCCGAAATTGGTAAGACGCAGGCTGTATGTATACTCTACTGGTACGACGATGGGTGAAAAGCTTTCTGATGAATCTTAAAATATTATTTTTAAAGTGCACTTTGTGCAAAGAGAAAATGACCAATACGCAATAAAACGTCCCCACGCAATGATCAGACTTCGGTTGGTCTTACCACAATCAAACCGTATCTACTTAGAAGCCATCGAGCGCACTGATTTTCAATGGTTCGCGTGCTTGCTTTCCCTGTGAAATGAAGAATAACGAAATATAATTATTATCATACATGTAACTAACGACAACGTTCACAAATTTACATAATATGTTATGTACGAGCACCAAAAACTGTACAACGTAAGTAAGTGCAATGGCTAAACAGTTTTATTGACACCTAAAAGTAAGTAGTGTACGGTAGTTGGCGAGGCGACAGAAAAACCGAACTGGCCGTATAATAGGCAAAAGCCTTGCAAACGTCGAGCTTTACATTGCTCCTACAGTATTGGTAGTGTTGGTAGGTTTTTTTTTTTTTTTAACTTCTTGGCAACACCGACATCAGGAGTCGATTTCAGCCAAAAGAGTTGGTATTAGGTGGAAGTACCGTGGAAAGCTTCCCCATTGGTTGTGTATGTATATACTTAAGGCGCTGCCACGCTGAGCGACACGTGCGCGCATAGAGGTATAAGAATTCTTATACCTCTATGCGTGCGCGTGATGTCATGCACACGCGCCCGCAGAAACACACACACCCAAGTATATGAGGAAATCCACGAAAAATATCCCGTTTTTGTTTCCCGTTTTAATAAAAAAATGTATTTTTATACGCTATCACTACATATCCATATATGATATGTGTTAATCGCGAAAAAAGGGTGTCAGCCTCACTCAAACCCGTGTTCAAAATTTTTATCCTCTTACATCACACTACGAGTACAATGAGCCCGGTTTCAAGGGGGTGCCTCAAAAAAAAATTTTTTTTTATCAACATGGGGAACAAAAACAAGATATTTTTTTGTGGATTTCCTCGTATACAGTGTAGACAAATCATCTAGCCGTATGGCTCTTGGTCGGTCACGAGAGCACTGTGTGCGCTCCCCCCAGTCACGTGTCCAGTCACGCGCTCCGAAATCTCTTTTTTTTCTCTCTCTCTCTCTCTTTCTCCCTCGCTCTCTGGCTTTCTTACACATACGTATACAGCCACCTATTACACTGCCCGAGTTTTTATACGTATATATATATATGAGGTAAGTACAACGCTCACTTACGACAGCTTGCGGACGAGCGATGTACCTACACATGTAAGTACAAACGTCAATAATTGCTGGTACACGTGAACCAGAAAAGCACTTACTGCGCAACGTTTTTTGCCCCTACCTACCAATGTCAATAAGCTTGACTTTTCTCCTCTGGCTCTTATTTTGACATTCGGTTTCGTATATTTTCGAACGTCGCGTTTGCTCGCCTGCGATATCTCGATCGTAAGGGCCATCGGAGCTAGAAATTCCGATCAAAGCGACGATGACGATGCACGGAAAAAAAAAGGAGGAAAGAGGGTTTTTTTTTTCCTTAGACTTTGGGCAATAAGTCGAGACGACGAGCAAAACAATAGGAGATCCATCAGGATCATCCGAGGCGACTAATATCGTCACGAGTGTTGGCCGATTAGAGACAACGAGGGGCCAACTTTGACGATGACTGAATCGCTGAAATATACACGTGCAAAAGGCGTGTACTGTTCAAAAACACCTCGGACACACCCACGGGCTATTTGCTCCCTAATGGTACTTTCAAGCATCGTATCATCGACAAATTGTCATACAGGTATCGGTGTGTAATGTGCACGAAACGCCGTACATTCATATACGTATACGTGAAAAATCAAATGGTGTATAAAGCGCTCGTCGATCCATCGAATTTGGGCGCAAGTTACACGTGTGGAAAAATAGTGCTGTATCACTTTTGTTAAAACCCATGACACGCACGGCAAATTAATCTTCAAACGAGGCCGACGATTCCAAGTTATCGTTAAACACATATTTTTATTGCGTAAGTATATGGTCGACGGGATTTTTTTTTTTTTTTATCTCCGAGCATACGTGAAAGAGTGACAAGTGCTTGGATGAAAAGAAATTTCGTCGGCGCGTGAACGACATTCCTCCGTGAAACCATATAGGTAAAGTTCGAATGCCATTCGTGCGGGGTAATGTGTAATATCTACACCCGCAAACGTTAAAAGCAAACGACTTGTACGCGTCAATAGATATCCAAATGATTGTCGTGACTATTGAAATCGCCACACCGAACGTCATCTCAATGTTTCATCCACCAATTTTTACGTAACTAGGACGAATAAGTAGTATCGCCACGACGAGCTAAGTTTTGTTTTCCTCGAAACTCAAAAAATCAGGAAGGAAAATGTTCAATCGACGACTTGGCCCATTTATTTTTCCGGGCGTTTATATAAATTTTTGCGCATATTGTATGACAAAAAAAAAAAACATCGAAAAACAGTGTCCATGTAACGACAATCGCTAAAATAAATCCACTTGTTCAAACACCACAACGGTGGGGGGAAAAAAAGTAAAGAAAAAAAAAGGCAATCGTCCTTGAGCGAGATCGTCCACGATCGATCGTAACATTAACCCATACAAGAGCGCGGATGGGAGGGGGGAGGGGAGGAGAGAGTAAACGTCTAAATTTAGTTTCGCCGCTGGAATCTATAAAAGGTGGAATCTCCGATGCATAATTCAAACTCACATACAGACACACTCGTACGAGCTGTGCAGGCTTATTTATATACCCAACGCGATGATTTCGCGCAACACCAACTCTTTTCCCGCACTTGTAACTTACGTGAAGCGCTTGGGGAATTTCGCGCACAAGCGTTGGTATATATCGGGAAGCCTCTTATCTTCCGTTTGTTCGGTCTATTTTTTTTCTCTCTTCGCGGGCGGCTAGATAAAATCGTTTTGAGGAAAAAAAAATACTCGTCATCGTGTTTGTCTGGATTTCCACGCGTCGCGCACAAAACGATCGTTGGTTCGATCGAAATCGTTGGAAAACGTTTTTTATAAATACACGTGCGCGCGAGTCATCGCCTACGACCCACGTGGTTGTTAATGTGACTTCCGGAAACACTTGTTGCCGTGCACCATCATCATCGTCGTCGTTGCTGCCTATTTCAGCCAACCGTGAAACCCTGACGTGGGTATAACAATATATAATAACGAGTACACATCCTCGAGCAGATACATACAGCGTGAAAAATACATCACACTGTGCTCGATACTTTGCGCCCAAATTGGTGAAAAAAAAAAAAAAAAAATCTCATAAGTAGCTCTACGCACGCGTCGTGACCACTTTGATTTCTCTTGAATTACAAAACGTTGCATGCAAAGATCTTACCTATACAATTACTCCAAGCCCAATTTGGTATATTAGCGTGGGGCCGATATACATAAATATGGGCCATTTAAACCATACACGTGCGCCCGTAGCTCGATCGTTTTTCTTGGTATAAACGTGCTCTAACTTATTACCGTTTTTTTTTTCTCTCCCCCTCCCGATGCTATTTTTGCGCCAAGAGGTGCAAGCGCGTTATACCGTTCTCGTGCATCGCAGATTACAACATGTGTGTATTGTACGTGTGCTGGAATTTTTTCACGTTGAACTCGCGTATGTTCGTGCAACGTGCGCTCGCGACCGATCATTGTCATCGCGACGCGCTAATTGCGCTGTTGATCGGAGGAGAGAAGACGATGTGCGCGATAGATATAAGTGTGTATATATATATAGTAGCAGTGGCTTTTGACACGTGCAGGCGTCCGTCCGTCTGACTAATTCAAGACGTGACTACTGCCAAGCTAAAAAAACAATAGGCCGGTGTACGCCATTAACATTTCCTGTATACCAGATATGATGGACAAATATCGCGATTGAGTGGTTGGTAAAAATAATGCATCATTCGTGGTCATTTCCTCCCCGCGTATCGACTATATTTATACACTAAATCCTCCGCCACCTTCGCACCAACAACCACGCATATATCACCCCCTTGTATCCCTGATCCACCGTTCATGCACATATTATATAATACAAGAAAACACGCGTTCAGAGGCAAAGAGATATGTGTGTGTGTGTGTGTACTTATATAGAGTATAGGCACGTATTGCGCGCACGTGCGGCTCGGGGACCGAGAGCGTGCGCTGCCGCGTGACCACCGCTGGCTAGACCGCCCTTCTCTCTCTCGTATTTTCCGCGCTGCTGGTCGAGCCCCGCACGTGGATCGCGGCGCGCTCTCTCTCTCAGTCTCGCTTTGTTGTTTTACACTCGTATACGTACGCTGCTCGTGTATATAATATTTGTATATGTGTGTGTGTGCACTTGTAGTGCGTATGCCTGTGTGTTTTTTCGGTGATTTTGCAAGCGAGGCGATGATGGTTTGAAAAAGGCTCCATTGGTATAGCTTATAGGTATAATGGCAATTCGTTTTCGTTGGATTGAAGAGAAAAAAAAAAAAAAGAGAAAAAAAGATAAAGGAAATTTGCTTCTCGAGATAAAAAAAAAAAAAAAAAAAAAAAAATTTTTTTCCCAAAAAAAAAAAAAAAAAAAAAAAAAAAAAAAAATTAGTGAAAGAGAGTTGAGGAAACAATCAAGTGCAAAAGCCGAAGCAATGCGTACAGATAGATAGATAGAAAGAGAAATATATAGGCATGCACGTATATATAAACAAAATTGCGCAGAGATAAAACAACTTACGGATGGAAGATCCAACTTACTCTTTCACACCACGTGAATAATTCGTCTGAAAGCGTACAAGTGAAACAAATCCAACGGTAAGGTATATAGACGAAAAATATATACTTACAGTTCAAGTTACGGGGGGGGGAGGG
The DNA here is from genome assembly GCF_000648655.2 of Copidosoma floridanum. The sequence continues at coordinate 680,845 of NW_019379475.1, forward strand.
CATTATTTCGGAAAAATCGTCGAGTGTAGGCACGATAGCTACAATTCGTGAAAACAAAGAACCGTAGGAATTCGAGATATCTGGAACCTTGGACAAATTAATGTGCTCATATGTGGTGCGCGTGGCTAGTTAGAAAAATCATTTTGGTCCTACCAGTACAGTCCGTGACTACTTATCCCAGCTTGGCGGCTGTCCCGCTCCTTGATCTTTTTTTTTTTTTCTCCTTCTGGCCTTTTCGCTCTGGCTATCCCATGTCTCCGGTGTCCAAAAGTATGTTCATCCGTACACGGTCACTTGAAAAATCAATTGAGCAAAGAAAAAAAAAAAAAAAAGTGAACAACGAACAACAAATGGGGAAAAAAGGAAAACCCTCGACTCATAAACTAAGCACACGCGCAACAAGAGAATCTTAGCCAATCGGCAAGGGAGGGAGTATATAGACCGGTGTGCTCGAAAGCGTATATGTATATATGTAGCACACACACACACGGTATATAATATACAATGCAAAATAAGTGCAGGTGAGGTACCTTCTCCGCGACCGCCTGAGTATAAGCGACTGTGCCGCGTAGCGTACCAGCGCCGTCCGAGTGGCAATACAATACGGCAGGGGTATAGAGGAGTCACGTGTAACGTGTAATGTAACGCGGCAAACAGCTTCTCTCTCTCGATACTCTCCCCCATACACACTGCCCGCTGTATCGATTGTCCAGCCCCCTTCCACCCTGCACTCGTACTCACTTTCATGTATTTTTGCTTCCTATGTATATGTTGTGTAGATTGTACGCAGATCATGCATTGCTTGTTGTTTATTCTTGATACCATTCATAATTTTTTTTTTTTTTTTTTTTTTTTTTCGTTCTCTCGCCCATCACGTGTATTATCATTCGCACAATTGAACACAACGTTACAATCGTCATCCTGTGTGGGGCGATACATATTTTATTTGTACAGAAAATGAGTCAAGTCGTCGCGTGGTGGGAGCATGTGCAAATCTATAAATACCTATATACTTGGGCGTTTATGGAGGAAAACGCGTGTCAACTACACGCGTCGCGTTATACAAGCATATACCTACACGCGACACTCGATGCTCGATTATGCTGCTTGCCTATACGACTCGGGATGGACATTTTCTCTCAATGTAACTTTTTGTATCTACGGGGGTAATGTGTGGATACATTGCGCGCCTGCGGTATTCCATTGACGCTTTCTCCCGACAAAATTTTTTGTTTTGCACTGGTCAGTACAGTTGCAACAGCGTACTTTTGCGGTTGGATTCGCGGACTTTTACGACTTGCAACGTTTTGTCCCACGCATGGACACGCGACACCAGACCGCAAGGGCTTTTTCCGAAAAATTTTTTCCGCCTTGCCAACGCGCCAAGTTTTTTTTAATGATTTCTTCGAGGAACCTGGTCACGTGTACCGCCATCGACCCTCTAAAAGAAAGAAGCAGTACATTATACACCTAGAAACTGATGTTTTTTTTTTTTTTTTTTTTTTTTTCAGAACATACAATAAATGAATAAATTTTAAAATTTTTTTTAAAAACCACAAGTATCTTGTTTCATTATTTGTCCCATAAATGTGTTAAATGCTGTAAAACGATTTTTCGCGGCTAATGGAGTGATAATAATTTTACATATAGACTCTTGTGTAAACTAGTTAATTTTCCACGTTACAGCGAAAACATTGTTTTTTTTTTTTTTTTCTATTTGAATATATGTTTTTCTTTTCGATGAAGCTTTCCAAATGCAAACGATTAAGATGAAAATATACGTCGCTCGTGCTGTTTCTACATTACATTGCAAAGACAACCACGAATCTTTCACGAAACGCAAAAGATTCCTCGGTATGCATTGAAATTCGAAATTTGCCTTTGCTTGGCGACGCGTAATCGTAAACTTATTAGCATATCGCATTGTTCCTAATAATAGCTTGAGCACCGACGTTCAAGTCGCGTCACGAGTAACTGCAAACATTATCACGAGACCGGCGACCCGGCGTTATTTATTTTTCTTTCTCGAGTTGTGCGATTGCTCCCCATATTGTATACTCTTTTCACCACCAGGTGGACGTACGCCGATTTACAACATTTATGGCATGAAAAAACGTGTAGCCAAGTCATATGGGTGATGTATATATTGTTGATCGTTTGTTTTTGACATTGAACTGTTAACGACGCGATACGCACGATTTCGTGTACCCAATCGACATTGTTGTTATCAGCAGCCAAGCAATGTCAAGTGAAGCGCAATCAATCGGTGTACGAGTCATATCCGTGAAAATTGTATAGCGCACACAAAAAACGAAAATAGATCCTTGAGAGTTTTCGAATTTCCACTGCACAAATCGGCAGTTCGGAGGCATCAACGGGCCCGCTCTCTCTCGAACGTTTCCTAACGAATAACCCATCATCAGCAACGCGACGAACATAAAACGCTTACATAATTAAACGTGTCAGAGAGAGAGCGCGCTCAAACTTTCCGTGTAGCGTCTTCGAGCAAGGCGCGATATTGTACTATATCGGACTCCAGACTTTGCGCAAAAAAAAAAAAAAAAAATTTTTTTTAATAATACAAAAGGCAACAACGAAGAGCCGAACAACGTTAGAGCGCGCGCACGCGTCCGCAACCTTGAGGAGTCGAGATATATTATATTATATGCTTGTGCAAAAGAGAGAAACGTGACGGCTCTCGAGAGAGAGAGAGAGTATATGTACGTGCGAGTACAGTATAGGTTTCGATGTGCCGATCGCGAGAGCTGGATGCTATAATGTACAAAGCGAGAATGATGCACCGGTGCACGTGCACATTTTATGTTATATACCTTGAGCGTATATAATCTCGTAATTGCAGGAGGAAAGATGTATTTTCACGGAAGAATTGAGGAAATGGGAAGCAAATTCAGGGATCCCGTGCAATCATAATTGAATTTTTTTGTATATGTACATAGGGAGCTCCGGTCGGGACGAGATGGTTTCTGTTGAGGAGGAAAGTATAAATATGTACCTACTACAACAACTATTGCAACTGGAGAAACAATTTTGAGGATGCATCGACTGGAAACGACTTGTACAAATTCTCACTTGTTGACGAATGATTGCGTGTCAAGCACAACAAAAAGGGCAAAATTATGTACACATACTATAATCGTTGCGGGTTATCACAGCGGACGTGTTTGCGTGTTACGTATCATTGTTTTTCTGGAGCAGCGCTATATATCGGAAAACGTGAGAGCCATTCAAAATAGTCACGTTTGGCGGCTCATGGCTGCCGCATTATGTGCGAACGTATATGGATATATAAATGTTTGCTTACCTACATCAACACGTGACAACCGAATGTATTTCAAAGCTTTAGCGAGCGCTGCCATTAACTAGTCCGACTCGTCATCAACAGATCTATGCTTCGCGAGCGATGCATTCCATCCTCGAATCAAAAGTGATGCTATATACCGATGATGTGTATTGACACCAAGCCTTCGTCTGAGTTTGACATAGAGTTGTTGACTTACGAGAGAAGCACTGCAATTTTTGGTGTACAGAAATGCCTGATGATATGTTGAACGAAAATTCACTGAGTACATGAAAATCTATGGAAAATGATAAACTTACATTTTTAGCTTTTTATCTTCACATATTTACGCATTATTAAGTGGCAGACAAAAAAAAACTGAAACTTTCGTTACTAAAAAATATTTGGTGTTGCATAATGAAAAGGCAATACTGAAATATATATTTCTTTTAACGAGGGTATATTAAATTTTCTGTGCTATAGATAACATATGTTGCTACTCGATAGGATTAAGAATTTTGAATAAAAAAAATTCTTATAAAGAAGTTTTCGGATTTATTGTTACATTTTATCAGTTATCGCTAAAACTATAGATACAAATTCAAGTTTCTGCACAGTTCATTGGCTCGATACCTTTTTTTTCTGAGGTTTTAGAGTGTTTTAACCATGATTAAATGATTAATTGGTTAAAAAATTAATCAATAGGAAAGCGTTTTTCCCTTCATCATCGTAAAAACCAAAAAGTCTATGCCTACAGTCGATTTTGAAAATCTCACGCACATGTCAATCAATGTTAATTCAAACATTTTACTCTTACAATTCAAATAGAACTTACCAAATATACATTCAAGATTTCAAATATTAAAAAATTCTTAATAACATAATATCTCGCATGCAGACATACAAAAGTGACATTTTTCACGATTTTACAATAATTATTTAACAGTTTTTAATCTCAAAAACATTCAATCATAACACTTCCATACACGCCTTTCTGTATGATTTGTTTTGCGAGAAGGTAAATGCGCACACGATTCGAACTTAAAAAAAAAAAAAAGAAATTGTCTTTCGATTTACACTGGTTTACTATCTGGATCTTTTATTCTGTCCCCCCTTTCCTCGGCACGTTCCTCGGCCCTCGCCTTCATTCGCGTAATAAAGGCTTGACCTTTACTTTTACGGAAGTTTTCATATGGATCATTAAGATTTATACCCACGCCTTTATATTGATCGGTTCGATCGCGCACTTCACCACCCGATATCGGAGCTTCGATGCCTTGCTCGTTTGCACCGAGACCGGCACCACCCCAACCCATTTTACGTAGCAGCTGGTGGCCTTTATTGCTCTCATCAAGAGACATTTCTTGATTAGCTTTGCTGTACATCGACCCTCTGTAATTTATACATCAATTATCGTAATAGTTTATCGAGTAAAGCTTAAATGTGAATGAAAACGGATTTCTTGAATATGAAAATATTTTGAAAAATATGAAATTCAAAGTAAAATGTACTCACAGGAAACTAGGAGGTGTCGGACTCCTTTCTGATCGCTCGAGCCTTCTGTCTGGCGTGGGTGGTGGCTGATGCTGCTGTTGTTGTTGCATTTGATCACCTTTACCACTATTTCGCCTTCTGCGATTCCGATTATTGTGATTCGAACGATTATTTCGTCGGTGATTAGGCGTTGGCGGTGGCGTTCTTGATCTACTTTTCGGCCTCTCTCGAGATTTAGACCTCGATCGACTTCGTGATTTGCTTCTGTATCGTTTCTTTGGTGGACTTAGGCTTTTCGAACGGGGTCTTATTATCGGCGATGGCGATCTGGACTTTGGCCTGAGCCCACAGTGTATGTCATCTTCCTTGCGCTTTCGTGCTGCGTTCTTGGCTCTGTAGTATTCGTATAAACCAAGCTTCTCCCAACCATCACTGAAATGCAAATAGATAATGTAATATGATAATCGTAATAACAATATAAAACAATAAAAAAAAGAAAAAAAAAAAAAAAAAAACTAGTCACCTGTCTCTTGGCGAATCGTGATTAGGTAATGCATAGAATGCTTCGACAGCGGCAATAAGCCTATCACTTGGCGGTGCTGGTGGTGGAAGCCTGATGGCATCTGCATTCAAACTCTTGTACTCACAATCTTCAAGCTTGATAAGAGGTACCATAAGCCCAGCAGGAAGTTCGAAGTAAGGCATGCTAGGCATCAAGTCGTCCAAACAAATTTCTTGGGACATTAGCGGAGGTGGGCCTGAAGGCATACCAAAGCCCGGTGGTGGTTTCGATAAGTCAGGTAAAGGCAGATGAGTGAATGATTCAGGACCCCCCGGAGGACCACCGATACCGCCACTAACACCACCACCAGGTGGCATGTTCCAGCCAGGTGGTGGTTGGCTAAAATTCGGGTCACCGCCCATAGGACCTCCATGTGGGCCACGGGGAGGGCCACCATGACCAGGTGGGCCTGACATTGGTGGACCTGACATTGGTGGGCCTGACATTGGTGGGCCACCGTGTCCCATTGGATCGCCGTGAGGGCCCATGTCAGTATTGTGTTCTGTAATCGAAATACAAACTCAATTATTTTTACAATTAAAATCACTTAAAATACAAATTAACAAGATATCACACTCACCTCTTGATGGACCATGTGGCATATGACCTCTGTGGGGCGGATAATCAGGAGGCATTCCACCGTGTCCCATTGGATCATCGCGAGGGCCCATTTCATTATTAAGTTCTGTAATTATAATACGCATTCGTTTTTTGTTTTTTTTCAACTAAGTTATTTCAAAGTACAAATTTATATAAGATTAGAAACTCACCCCTTGGTGGACCATGTGGCATATGACCTCTATGGGGTGGATAATCAGGAGGCATTCCACCGTGTCCCATTGGATCATCGCGAGGGCCCATTTCATTATTGTGTTCTGTAATTATAATACACATTTAATTGTTTTTTTTAGCTGAAGTCGTTGCAAGGTATAAATTTACATTAATTTACAAACTTACCCCTTGGTGGACCATGTGGCATATGACCTCTATGAGGCGGATAGTCAGGAGGCATACCACCGTGTCCTATTGGATCGTCGTGAGGACCCATATCAGAGTTTAGTTCTGAAATTAAAGTATATACTTAAAATTTTTTCAAATCAAATCATCGCAAGGTAAAAATCTACATGAAATAACACTCACCCCTTGATGAAATATGACCTCTATAGGGCGGGTAGGGAGGTGGTCCTTGATGCGGACCAGCCGAAGGAGGGCATCTTGGCGGACCAGCGAATGAGTGAGGCCGATCTCTATTACATACATTGATAATTACCAATACATTTGCTAAGTCTGAATCAAAGTACACTAAGTGTAATTTTTAAGCCTTTTCCGATACTCATTTGAAATAAAAAAAAAAAAAAAGATACAACTAAAGAAAAGCGAGTGCATAATCATCCGCTCTTTTGAAGGCATATTGACAGTTTTTTTTTATCCATTAGAGAAGGTGCAGAAAAAACATTTCGAGCTATCGATTCGAAACTTAAAAGAATCAGAGATGTTAAAGTACTTACGAATATCCGTAGGGTTGGCCTCGATCGTCGTGCGGTGGACCACCGTATGAGTGTGGCCGATCCCTATTAAATATATTTACAAATATTAAAACAATCAATACAGTTATATTTCATTACTCAAAGATTCTTGTAGCAATTATCGTTAATCACATATATTCCCGTGAAACGTTAATATTTTGCCAAGTAGTACAAACTTAGTTTGTTTTCATGATTTTTTAAAATAATTATATTTTGAAGGTATGAGTGAATTATTTTTTTGTACTATAAACATTTCATAAGGTTTTGTTAAAAATTATGTGTTATTTTTTTTTTTTTTTTTATTTAACCCTCTTTATGCCAAACAATTATAAAGCTCTTCAAACGTAAAATATTGGGTAAGACACTTACATATCATGTGATCGAGGCATGTAGTGTGACCCTCTGTCATCGAACCTGTCGTCATGAGGACCCCCGTAGGGTGGCCTTCTGTCGTCAGGTGGTCCGTAGGGTTGGTTGCGATCATCACGAGGTGGTCGGTCATCAAACTGCATATTACTAAATCTATCTTCTCTGTGCTGAGCTTCGTACATTTGCGGTCTGTCATCTCTGTGCACACTACCAAAGCGCGGTCCTAGATCATCCGGTTGCATACCTCCAAAGTGCGAGCCTCGATCAGGGTGCGGTCCTGGTGGTGGTCCCTGATGTCCAGAATGTGGTGGTGGAGGTACATTTTTTTGCTCCTGAAAAATTCACGTTGACACCCTTAAACTTTACGATTTTCTGATGCATTTTTTTTGTAAATTTTATTATTCAAGTAAAAGTGATGATCCCCCACGTAAGGTGGAATAGATGTTTCTCACCATGGGCGCAGGGGGTGGTGCTTTTAGTTGTCTATCGATTACAATCTTTTGCTGTTCAATATTTTGTATTTGTCTTAATGCATGATTAACGAAAGCTTGATGTTGGGCTTGATAATTATCAAATGTCTGCTTGGTTGTCGAAGTGATCGTGGTAATCGCATTGGCATGTTGAGACATCACGCTAGCTTGGTAATCTGCCCAGGAAGCACTTGGATTCTTCAATTTATCTATAATGCCTTCTTCAAAATAATTATTCTTTGACTCCCACAAACTTAAAAGCTTATTCAATTTATTTATTTGATCTTCTGAGGCTGCTAATGATGCATTACAAAACATTGGTACAACAACACTTTCCATAGCTTTTCTTAAGTCCAATGATTTTTTTCGAGCACTAGTAAAATTTAATTTATCATAATAAAAATTGTACTCATTGTGTTGGATAAACATGCCAAATATTATTAAATCAAAATTATCCTTTGATGAGACCTAGACTTACCAATGATGCAACACATCATTTACGAGATAAATAATATGAAGTTTATGATTAAAAACCGTTTCTTGAATAACTCTAAAATTTAATGATACTTACGTTATGTACATAAAATAATTTGAAATAGAAAATAATGAAACTAACTGAAATGCACAAATAGAAGGTACCTTTTCAGTAAATGTTCTGCAATTACTTGATTGCTTTCCAAAGTTGTGGAATTTAACAATATCCAGGCTTTTCCAGCACTAATGCTATCTTTTGTACAACTGTCGATGATTGGCTGCAGTACAGTATCAAAGCCAGTTAAATCTGTATTAGTCGTCTGGGCATTATTTTGCAAATTGCTCTCCTGAGCTTGTCTAACAGCATCCTCAACACGACCCTGCTGTTGTGCCATTAAAGCAGCATGCTGTGCTGCCAAGTTTTGTTCTGACTGTCTCACTTGATCTTGCAGAGTTGTTTGTTGAGTCTGAAGATTAGCTAACTCATTTTGAAGCCAACCCGATGATCTGTTAATAGAATTTTGTGTCCCAGGTCCAGGTCCAGGTCCAGGTCCAGGATGGTGTCCAGGGCCAGAATTTTGATGCATGTTAGGCATGTGACCTGGTGCAGCATTTGTATGGTTACCAGGTCCTGGGTGAGGGGCTCCAGAGTTTACCATGGCGGGATTCCCACTAGGACCCATGTTCATTGGATTAAGGCCATTGTTCTGGGCCATACCAACATTATTGACTGCAACTGGTGCTTGCTGTGAAACGTTCAAACGTGGATCTGCATTTTGCATTTGATTTATTCCTTTTTGCTTTAAAACTGCAAATGAAGGATGACGTATTATTGCAAAATGTTTAAGATCAGTACAGTTGTAAAAATTTATTTTTTTTTTTTTATGTTTTATGCATTTCCAACTCCTTTTTTGCTCCACAACAAATGAACTCCAACAAATGTCTCCACTTTTCTTTTTCAAAAAAACTTTTATATCCTAATTGGTGCACTTGTCACCATTGATGCACGAAAACTATCCCTTCCCCAAGATTGTCAAAGGTTGCACAATTATAGATGTTTTTTCCAACTTACTGGCTTGTTCTGTGGTGACTTTGTATTGGTAGTAGTTGAAATATTCGCCACCAAACAAGAAGCTAAACTTGGGGTTGTCTTTTTGCTTATTTTTTGTCATTTGCTCAAATTCTGGTCCATTTCTTGCCACGAACTGTGCCAACTTGTCAATGATGTTACGCAGTTCGGTATCTGTATTAAATATAAAAAAATTTAGCAAGAAAATCAAAAAAATCTACCAGAAGAAAAAAGGAACATGACATTTAGGGTTGAATAATTATGTACCTGTTTTTAGTTTGCTGTCAATAAATTAAATTATTTAAAAATAGGTATATTTTGAACATATTTTTTTTTTAATTACTAACTTTTAATGATTAATAATGCCACTACTCATTCTTCATTTTAAGAAACACACAAACAATGATTATACAGCATTGTTAAGTTACTTGATTTATTTTTAATTCAAAGTAATTTGATTCTATATTGCAAATCCTAAGCGATTGAAATGACCAAGACACATCAGACGAATAAAATTATTAATAAGATGCAAAATAGCGAAACGCACACGAGTCACCGTATAAGAAAGCAGCATTGCTAGGATGCGTATTTAACCCTCGACTTAACCTCCAAAGCAATAGGTGTGCTACTACAAGATTCAGACGAAATAATATGTTTGCTTTGTTTTTTTTTGTCACAACTAATAACAGGAAAAAACATTAAAAATACAAACGATGATGCATATTAGCACAGAAAACCTTGTACTACAAAATCTGTCTCGAAAATACAAGAAATTGTAGCTTACTTTTGCGTATATATTAATAAGCAGTCGACGATGCTTTACGTGTGTGTATAAGTGTATGTACTATATTGATCATGCTTAAGCGATAGAAGAGAAAAGCGGGTGTATGGTTTTTTTCGTAGGGTTTATTTCAACGTATAAGGTACACACGAAACGATTATGATTTAAACACAAGAGGTGAAGAGGAATAACCCGAGAAACTATGAAAGCGGGCAAAAAATAGTGGGTGTACAGTATAGACAGCAAGGGGATCTAACCTGCCGGTGCCTGGTCCATTTTCTTCAGCTCTCAGATTTTAACCAACTCTTTAAACCAACAATTATCACAGCACACACAACTTGACCGTCAACGTCCGCGATACGCGCTTGTATTCAACACTTTTGAGGCATATTTATCGGCGATAATTTAGCCCCGACTCCGAAACAAAAATGCATCAACTGCGGATGGAGAAACGAGACTCTCCAATGACTGTATATAATATAGTCCATACCGTCACACCAAGCCGACTCGACCCGACCGACCGAGCTGTAGGAAGCCGATTCTTCTCTTACAGAAGACTATAGACTATACAATACCTATAAACAAGCTCTTATAGTCTTACCTTAGAAGACATATTACATAGGTATATATCCTCAGAGTCTTACGCGAGTCGACGCGCCAGGTCCGGGACTCACACCAAGCACCTAAGCAGTGTAAAGTTGGGTTAGGGTACGTTTAATGAACCGATAATTATTTCGGCAGAAGTTCAATTTTATTTTTTTATTTTCACAAAGTTGAGTACAAAGTATAGAAGGGTAAGTATTATCATCTCTTGCCGAGCCAAATTAAATTGTTTGCCCATTTGCCCATCCCATGACCAACACAAGCCGCTACAGGTTGGGGTTGTAATATGGCGCTGACTTGGGCATAGCCTGGCCCATGCTTGGCCCGACTTTTGGCATGACCAATGTGCATTTATACCTTAGAGAATATATACATGGAGGAAGCATTGTATGCTCCGACCGCAAGACGAGATGAGAGAGACAAAAGACAAATAGCAGTACAACCTTTCTCTCTCTTACACGCCTCTGATTGGTTGGTATTATATAAGTTCTTTTTTATCAGAGCTTAGGTTACATATATCTGCTCTGTTCCCCCACGACCGCCACTCGTGGGATACGACTACACCTATATATACGGAAGGGGGCCAACCAATCAGAGGCGTGTAAGACACAAAAAGGTTGAACTGCTATTTGTCTTTTGTCTCTCTCATCTCGTCTCGCGGTCGGAGCATACAATGCTTCCTCCACGTATATATTCTCTAAGATTTATACATTGAAAGAACAAATAATAAGCTTAAATTTTTCGAACTTTAAATTTTAGAGGATTTCGAAGTCTTTCAGTTCCATTATTTTCTAGTGTGGCATTCTGGACTTATTTAATCTGTATAAAAGCGAATTATTTTGAGTGCCAAAACTGCCAGGTGATGGTTTAGGCTTGAGATTATAAAAGACATTAGCCTAAAAATAGCTGATTTCTGTTTTTAAATAATCCAAAAATCTAAAAACTGCTTTTTAATTTAAATTTAAACCGCTAAATTTCTTTTCATACAGCCCTACTTGCAATATAACCCAATCTGGCAACCCTGTCAAGATCTGATCACTGCTTCAAATGTAATTTTTCCAAGCCACAACTCAATTAAAAATCATGAAAGGAATGACACTCTTTTCTTGTTTAAAAATTAATTTTTTTTTTATTTGTCATACTTCGAGACATCAACATCGATATAATCCTTCTACTAGGATCATTTTTTAGCAACAATGAGCTTCAACAAGTACACGATAATGTTTTGGAAATTGTCATTAATACGTGTAATGTAAACGCAGCTTGAACAAAAGGAAAAAAGGGGGGAGAGATGCGCACGCCTTGACGCCTATAGATCACTCACTAACATAACCTAATACCTACATACCAAGTGAACTAGTCGTCCAACTCGTCCAGTCCTGTGGCCCCTGGCTCTCCTCCTCCTGATGTGAGCTGTGAGTAGCAGACGAGTAGTTGGGATTAAAAGAGCTAGCATATATATATAGTTACAATACATAACAAGCTTCAGTGAACGGCAAAACTATATAGACATCAGCTCCAATTCGTGGGGCGTCGTGGGCGCATTATTGCTGAAATGGCTCTGGAAAACTCTAATGCCAATAAATATACTTATCAATAAGTTCAGCTATTAATAATAACTTTGCGTATATTAGGTACAAAGAAAGAGGGAGAGACAATTTGGCAAGAGGGAAGATTTCGAATCTTCTCGCCTTCAGTTCGCGCATATCTCGATGCCGATGAATAGGATCTCGAGACTAGCTGTCGAAGTGGCACGGTAAGTTTCGCTGTTTCTTTGTTTGCACGAGGGCAGAGAGCATCTGGCGATTTTCTCCCCCATTAAAGTCAACGTAACAACGCGTTTAAGTACCATGAATATGGATGATAATAGTGATAGGTATTCTGTAGAAATGTGGCAGTGATGGACCAATGAAGTACAGAGGTATTGAGAAGAAGAGAAGTGTGTCTCGTGTGCGCGATAGAGAGACTGCATGTATACATAATACAATGAGTCACTGATTTCTGTTCTTACGTATACATATCATCCGTATACCATTATTACAAGCTATGCGCTGTGCGCAGCGGAGTACAATAATGGCAAAGGATAAGGTTCAATAAAACACAAGTATTGCTTGCTCTCTCTCATCGCCCCTGGTTCTCTTCATTTGTTTACAAAAACGTGCCACCGCACCGTTGCTGCTGCAGCTAACTCACTGCATGCATGCCAGTTTTATTATTCCATACAATAAGTATCTACATAGTTACTCGTTTGGTGCGGCTCAATCATCATATACGTACAACGTTGAATTCATGTCTTCCGGAGCACTGATCCTCGTCTTCTCTGCCCTAATGTTGTACGCTCTCCGTCTCCTCGTCCATAAGCTCGAAAATGTACCTCAAAAGCCCTAATGATGATTACGGTTCCAGCTATGAAGCTCGTATCACCTACAAGTGTTCCTACGCCGTCATCAGATCGGCCAAAAAAATCGTGACTTCCCTCTCAGGCCAGGGCCTGAGAAGCCAATCGACAGAGGCTACCAAGAGTAAACAATCTATCCAAGCTCAGACCGCACAAGAGAGCAGCGACAACAATTCGTCTGTAAGGTCGTGGAGGTCGTATGTGGGCAGGTGGCAGTGGCAAATTCCCTTGGGACTGGGCATCTACCTCTTGGCAGTGCTACAGTGGAGGTACTTTAGGAAAAGACACGAGACCAACAAAGGACCTATCGAAGGACTCATGGTAGGACTGAATCTTTTCCTTCACATTTATTTCTTTGTGTTTTAGTTTTATTTTCTGTTGGAGTATTCGCTTTCGTCACGTGTGTTTTATTAACTTTAGAGCTATAGTCAATAAAGTGTCATTGAATGCAAATGCGTAAATTGTGCTTTATTGCTTTTACAATGTTTTCTACACAAGAGTTAATTTTATGATTTCCAGGTTGAGTGTTATTGTTCCTTACCACTGAGAATAACCAGCAGAGTCTGGGGTGGCTTTGCCAGTTTACAATTGCCAGTTTCTCTGCGATCAACGATTTATAGCTGTTATGCCAAGATTTTTAAAGCTAATTTAGATGAAGTTGATGCAAAACTGACTGAATTCCCAAGTCTGTCCGACTTTTTTGTAAGACCTCTCAAACCGGATGCCAGAATCATAGCTCAAAATAGTAGTATAGTGCGTAATTTACTTTATTTAATCATTTCTATTGAAAAATTATTGTATGTAATAACAAAAAATAATTCTTATGTGCCCCAGGTTTCTCCGTCTGATGGCAAAGTTTTACACTATGGTCCAGTTACTTCGTGTAAAGTTGAGCAGGTCAAGGGAATAACATATAATTTGCAACACTTTTTAGGCGAGCCGAATTGGCCGCGCATAGACAAAAAAACCGACAGCGGCATCAATAAGACTGTTTGTGACGATTATGTCACTAGTTTGTTAAAGAATCCTGAAAATGTGCTGTACCAGTTGACGGTATACTTAGCACCTGGTGATTACCACAGATTTCACAGTCCCGCGGATTGGACGATAAAATTACGTCGACACTTTCAAGGTTTGTGCTAGGTTTTGTTCCTTATGAGTAACGCATACCCTGTGGTTACTCCTTACCTAAATTACTTGTGTCGATGTAAATATACATGGATTTCGATTCATTTAATTAATCGCAGGCAAACTATTGAGTGTAAATCCACGGATCGCCAGCTGGATGCCAGACCTCTTTTCACAAAACGAACGAGTGGTGTATATTGGCGAATGGGAGGGTGGATTTATGGCTTACACAGCCGTAGGTGCAACGAATGTAGGCTCTATTCGAGTCTATAAAGACCAGAATCTCGTGACGAATACAAAAAAGTGGCCACGGGGAAAGAATTCGGAGGACACGGAGTTCGACGATCTGAAGGTAACGAAGGGTGAGCTTTTTGGCGAGTTCAGAATGGGCTCGACAATCGTACTGCTGTTTGAGGCTCCCCGGGACTTTAAGTTTTGCACCGAGGTCGGGCAAAAAATCAAGATGGGCCAGGGACTGACGGAACCCGAAACCAGTGAGAGAAGACAGTGTAAGTGACACCATCTCTCTGAAGCAAATACTTTTTTTGTGTGTAATATCGCCAACGTTTTAATGTGAAAATCCTAAATGTGATTTATTATTGTTGTAAAACCTATTGATGGTCCATGAAAATCATGATTTTTTGCTATAATGAACTTTTTTTTTTAATTTTCTAATATACATCAAAACAGCGAATGTTTTATTTAATATTTAATACGTGTGATTTGATTTAATGAAACTGTTATCTTCAAATCATAATATTCTCGAACCAAACTTACAGTTTTATAAACTGTTATGGTATACCGAACAAAACCATATACAAATGTTTTATAAATAAATATTCTTATCATTCAGTTATAAAAAAAAAAAGAGTCGTTGTCACTTGTTTTCCTTCGTTCTTGTGTACACGTGATGAGGCATTGAGTCTTTATAAATTGCTGAATTTTCAGTTAAATTTACTCTCACAAAAAAATTCCCTCGTAATCACAATTTCTTTATTATCGCGTTCACGTAACTGATGATAATTCGCACGTGCTCGCCTCAACGAAAAATACAAATAAATTAATCTGTCCATTTTTTTTCACGTAGTAGTGTGCTCAGCATAAGAGAGCACCACTTCGGTGTTATCACACAAGATGAGAAAGCAGCCATGAAAACATCACAAGAGTCTTACAAATTACTGCTTATCGATCAAATGAATTTTTTCTCCGCCATCGAGACAAAAGAAAGCACGGGAAAAAAAAATCTACCATCAAACGTAAAAAATGTCGGTCGTGTTAAATCGATCTTACGGACAACCCGAAACAAAAAAAAAAAAAAAAAAAAAACAAGCAAAAACGAGGAAAGGATTTGATTGAGTACTCTTGGGCATACAAGCCCAAGCGGGTGTTATACGAATAATTTCCATCCTTTTGAAAAACTGCTTGTCATTTGTACAATTTCCCGTGTAGGGATTTTTTTTTTTTTTTTTTTTTTTATCACATCACGCAGCATTGTACACACGAAATATTACAATCAACATCAGCATACCAGCCAAGGCGCGCTTTATTGTGTCAACTATTCGCCACGCCGACGCACCTCGATTGCCAGAAATCACGCGACAGAAAGCCGATCGAACGTGTAAATATAGGTAACAGTTGACTCGAGAATCCCATCGTGTTTATTTTTTTTATTTTTTTTTTTTTTACGCCCAGGTGCGAATGAACCGATTTCCTATCGATCGGTTGCGTGATTTTTCATTTTTTTTCCAATGTAACTACACCCGATACGTACCAAATTAATGTTTCACAGCTCTCCGGTCGAATAGCCACCGATACAGCTCCATCATCTCACAGTTTGACGATAATTGTATATTTATGAAGATAAAATGACAAGTACACGCAAGCCAGAGTCGTATTTCGCTTTTGTGCGCAGTCACGCGTCGGGGCAGTGCTTTCTTTTTTTTTTTTTTTTTTTTCTTTATGGGGGGAAAAAAAAGACGTAGAGAATATTCAAGGTCCGGTCGGACGTGGGACTTTCATTCATTCATTATCGCGTGAAATATTCATGAAAATCGTTCTTCTGTAAATTATACTGGTATATACATCATAAATAACTGGTTGAAAATAAAGAAATTCAAATATATATATACGCATGGGTTTACAAAACAACGTAAAAATCTATGATTTATTGACTGTTTATTGAATGGTATAAAATTATACCTCAACGCGTTAAAATGTTTTTCACGTTTTGCATTTTTTTTTCTTGCCCCGCGTTGCGAAAAATTCACAGCCCCCGGGAGGATTTTTGAACAGCGCAACGGGGTGATACGTCAAAAAGCCTCGCGCGGAAAGAAAGTAAATTCAATTTCTCACAGTAACGGGGATATTATACTATATACACACGGTGGTGGATCGATGAACCAAAGCTCGATGAAAAATAGCGAGTGAATGGAAAAATGGAGTAAGGTATAATCGAAAATGACAAAAGAAGGTACGCATATGTATATCTTATCCTCCCACTCGACGTATTCCATTGAGTATCGTGTACAGTTTTTTCGATTGGCCCCCCCAAAAAAAAACACGAGAATATTAGAAACACCTACTCTTCCTCGTGCATCACGTGTTTTTAAAATATATCAAAACGAAAGGCGTATGTATACACACACACACACACACATAGATTATAGTGCTCTACGTCCGGCTCCTTTTTAATAAGGGCACTACTATGGGCACTTAGCACTTGGGTAAGGGACAAGGAAAGGGATGGGAGGCCTCCCATTACTGGGAGGAGGGTAAGGGAGGAATTAGGCAATTTTTGCTGCGAGAAGGTCGCCTAAACCCTCCTCGAGGAGGATTGCGTGGTGAAAAAGCACATGTGAGACTCACAGAGGTACTTGCCCGAAAGTCGCACTATGGCCGGGAATCGAACCTTCCGCGTGCCAATCCACGACCTAGCCGACTGAGCCACCGCGCGCTCCTTATATATATATATATATATCGCGCGTTGGCGATTATGATCGATCACTGCCACACATCACACATGTGACTATATAGTGAGTATAAATATATACACAAATCCAAAGAGCGCTCTAATGGCGAGCCTCGAAATTAAAGCCGCGCGAGAGTGGTCGTATGTTTTAATTGAAGAGCCATATCTGGCCTCTCTGAAATCTCGTTTCCAGTTCAAAAGGTAACGAGCACTTTTTGAAATTACTCTTTCGACTTGCCTGCATGCCAACGATGCATCTTGAAGATTAATGCTCTCGATCTCATCGTACACGTCGACAAATGTATTTTACTTTGTATAGATATGTGTTGTTGTGTCACGGCCTTGTAAGCTTACACCAAATAAACGCATATCGTAGTACATTAAATGGCCCCTCGCATACGTTGTATATATACCCATGTACAATTATCAAACGAGAAAGCTGCGATATCAAAGCAATGTTCGGTATACATCGGGTATATTTGTATGGGCACGGTCAAAGCTACATCATTGTATATGTGTATAAATCGGTGACGCAGCGCGCCGAGGAAAAACGAGTAGCAAAAATTTTGTAACAAATGTGTACATACAACACAATCGTAACGCGATACACGCGCGCGTAGTACACGGCGTTTATATACCTATGATCGATCAAGCTTGCGAGTAGCTGATGGTACATATGCCATATATGTATACTCGTCAGATCTGATACGGTCTTGTCAACAAATAATGACGAGTTTATCACCTCCGAGAGATAAGGGATGCGAGTGAAAAAAAAAAAAAAATAAAAAATAATCGTCAATCCGTCATCGAACGTGTATCTTGTATGTACATTACGTATAAGCAATAATGCTAGTTGCGTCGTAGATACATATACGTATACAAGTACATAATGTAGCGTTGAACTCGCGAGCGTTCAATTGAGCGTCGTTGTATAAGTATACTCGTAACACACGGTAGATAGGTGCAGGGCAACTTGGATGAATCGTATATATGAGGGTCATTTAATTTGGAAGATGCCACCAAAAAAAGCTTTCATTTGAAATACGAAAAGTTATATCTCGAATACCATACCGCTGGACCTAAAAAATCGGTTAAACCTAACGTGGCTGACTCCATCAACATAAATCTCAGCGTAGCTGTTACATGTATACTATTTAGGTACGTTACGTAAAAACGGATGCGCGTGACATTTTTACACAATACTTGCCCTTATTATTGTGAATAAAGAAAAGAAAAACCTTAAATTGCATTGGAGCGCGAAGAAACGTCATTGCCCATTACGCTCCTTCGGGCGAGTACAACATTTTAAAAAACGCACACCCATTCCTCGATTGCCCATAAAAAAAAAAAAAAAAAAAAATATCGCAACACCAACGCATCGTAGCCGCCTAGTAATTCATGTGTATACATGTAACAGTATACCGTTCCATATATAAAGCATTTCCTCTTTTTTACCTCATTCCATGTATACTCAATAGGGTGTAGGTATATGTATTGTAGTATATGTACAGAAGGGGATTATAGCGCGGTCACACACGAGTCACTGCCATAAGCAAATACAACATGTGATCGTTATTTCCTCTCTGACTTTGGGTACGTCTCCAAGTTTACGTATATATTGTATATATATATACGCGCTCCGTTAGTTTGGGAAAAGGAATCGATGGCGTTTTTGGGCTAATGGCTCGTGCTCTGTACACGTGTTGGGAATTATTTTGGGGTCACAGAGAATTTATGCACGTCTCTCTTGTTTTTCCTTCTGCCATTACGAGGGTACGGTATTACAAATACGTCGACCTAATAGCGTTGGTGGCACTTATCGTTTACATGTTTTATTTGCTCGTAGGGGACGTTTGCGCGTGAAAATCAATTCGAAAGTGTTTATTTATTAAAGGCGAAATTACGAGAGAGAAAGAGAGTGAAGCGATCGCGCAATCCTTACGCTCTTTTTTTCCCTAATTTATTGTTTTATTTAAATGGAAATTAAAAGTTATACAAAAGAGAAAACAATGAGGTTGGATGATTTTTCATCGCACCCTCAACACGTTATTTTGCAATGAAAAATTAGGAAAATTAGGAATCTATATAAACGTCGATTATTTATTAAATATTGCGCCGCTTACGGTTCTCTTTTGTTTTCAAACGCAACTGCTCCAAAAACATGGTGGTCACATCGCCAACCGTGAAGTAACTTTTGATTTTAATACTTTTAATATGTGGCAGATCGAGCATTTTGCATATTATACCTTGGCTCGAATAATTATTACCCACCACGCGTCGAGAGGATCTTTACGATACATCTCAGAGGATTACGCGTATAATATCGAGTACTTATCCCCACCGCAAAAAACGAGATATCAAAATAAGGTGTTTCCAGGGCTAAACTTTTACTGCTCGGAAAGATGAAAAAAAAAAAAAAAAATATATGTAAACAAGTTTACTGCACTGGTGGTTTTGTTTTTTCTCAATCCACGACCCTACAATCACCACTAGCGGGAAAAGGCGTTGATACCGTCGATAAGTCCAAATGAAAATCCGTTGTACAGTAACAGGTAAAAGTGTACCAGACGGGATTTTAGAAAATAAGAGATCCACCCACGTCTACTCCAGTCGTATAAAAAAGAGAAAAAAGAAGTAACCCAAGCCCCATTAAATCGAAAAGGAAAAGAAATTCCCCTTCACGAGGCTCTTTAATAATAACTAAGGGCCAACGCCCTAAATCCCCTCAGCCCCGATAACTTTTCCCCGCAACCACCGGAGAGATGCGCGCAAATCCTCCCATCTCGTTCTTATACCAGCCCCTCCAACTCTCTCTTGAGACCGACTTTGGCTCTTCCATTGTAGCATCTGCACCTGCCGAAACAATATACACCCAATGTGTACAAAGACGAAGGGGGGTGTAGGCGACAAGTGCACAAACGAGTGGAAAAATGTATACCTACGTAAGGGCACAAGGAGAAGTAAAAGAAGAAGAAGAAAAAAAAAAAAAAAAAAAAAAGGCAAGCCACACAACTGTCTACTGGTCTATGGATCCCTGGGGGTGTGTGTGTGTGGGTTTGTAGGGTCGAGCAGTCCAAGCGTCGGGTATATATACATATATTATACATACGGGATCAGCGGGTCAAACATTGTGTTAGTATAGCGGATAGGCATATACACGTACATTGGGGTGTGTAGCATATAGACCTAGACCAGACCAGGTAAGCGCAAAGAAGAATCGATGTATGAGGTAACTATAGTATATATATAAGAGGTGGAGGCGCATGATTCGTGTCAAGGCTCCTTCCTCTACTACACACACATCCGACTCCTTTCTCTGCATGTGTATATTTAAACATACTTGCTGTGGCGTATACTTCTGTGCACGCCGTTTCGCGACTGCCCTTACGTTATGCCACGTATGTATATATATATATATATATATATACATGCAGCTAAACGTGTAGCGAAAACATGTGTAAACGCGTGACATGGATCCCTTCCTCCCACCCCTCGTCGCATTAACCGCATACATGACTCTTTTTTCTTTCTCTCGGACAATTTTCTACGCGGACCTTGAATTTTTTTGCGCGACACGGAGAGAAGTAGGGGGTTTTTTTTTTTTTTCCTACCCTATACGGCCGCTCGACTTTTATTGCGCTCGTTCTCGATTTGCCATGCAGTTGTTTTTATCGCTATTCCGAAGTACGTGACGAGCGCTTTGACGCAGAGTGCGTTAAATGGTGCATTTTTATGAAAACGCGTTGTTTTCGCAATTTTTTCCTTCTTTTTTTTTTTTCGAGTCCAAGATTATACTGTCTTTTGCATCCATTTTTCAGAAGATTCTTTTTTTTTTTTTTCCTTCACGAAACAAAACTTTTGTATGGAAATAGTTGTCAGAGGGCGTGCGAAGCGATTAACTTAAGCTCGTCACCGATAATACCGTTTTCCGGGGATACGAGCCCGAACCAGAAATACCGAGGAAGCGCTTCGAATCGATTGCTCCTCTGCCAACTCGAAACGTATATAAACGCATCGCGAGAGAAGAATTTGTTCGCGTCAATAATGAAATGAAAAAGAAAAAAAAACCCAATTTATCGGTGCTGGTATTATTCGCAGGGTCGGTAAAACTCTCTATTGCGTTTTCTTTTTTTAGCCGAAAAAAGTCCAGCGATTTAATCGCCCGATACACATATGTAATCGCGCAAACAAGCACATCGCGCGGAAAATTCAAATTTCCAATCTCATCCTTGGTATTATCAGCTAGATCCCGCTCGAAAAATTTAATATTCCCTCCGCGCGCAAAATCCACCCCGATATCCGCTTACGTCGATTCGAAAATTTTTATTACATCGGGGCGAGCTTGCGGGAAAATTCGACGACCGCATACTTTGAGCTTACGGTGTAAGAGGTATGGGAGAGAAAAAAAAAAAGATACGCGGTTAATTTGGGTAATTAATTAACAAGAGTCCCGTAGCGTAGAGGTACAGCGTTTTGTGTATTATTATTGGGCTCGTTTGAAAAATCGATAGCACCGCGAGTCACTTAAATTTCATAGTCTCGTTGCTTTGGCGCGTCCAATTAATTGTTTTGCAGGTTTTGAATAACGATGCGAAGCTCATCGTACGATTGTTATTTACAGGGTTGCGCGTACACATTTAAAAAAAAAAAAAAAAAAAAAAAAAGGGAGCTCTTGAAATTGAAACCCGTAAGGCTGCTTCGACATGGTGCGCAAAGTATAAATACGCCAGCGAGCATGACCTGTTAAGCCCCGCTGATCCCATGTACACGCCGCTCACAAAGGGGAATGTCATGGGAACCTGTTGTGGTCGAGTATTTCCAGTATAGAGTTCCGGGGTATCGAAAAATTCGGGAAAATTCGATCGCTCACTTTTACACATGTATAGGTGCGTACATGTACACGCGATGAACGATTGATATAATAACGCGAGATGCATATCGATCTAGCGTATAGCTGTTCGATCGGTATACATAATAATGTTGTTTCTGCATAATATATTTATGATCGCGTGAGTTCGAAACCTCCGACGTGACATTCGATGACGAAGGTGTAATGACGAGTATGTCAATGACACGCAAATACCCATTATATGCACCATGACATCGCAAAAATCTCGCTCGATCGCAGCACGTCCTGATTTTCGAATCGTTGGCTAGTAAAACTGCTTCCGATGAAGGAATCAAAAGTTTATTGATTCGCGAAGCTAAAGAAAAAACCCACACGCCGAGGTATAAGAAAAAAGAAGACTCTCGTGTCGGGGGCCATTGTCTGCTGGCCAAAATTGCTCCGAACCAAAAGCTCGTATGTGCAGGGAGGTGTTTGAAAGCTATAAAAAGAGACGCTCCCCACCCTCCCGAAGCACAATTTTTTTTTTTCCGGTGAAAAAGAAAAAAAAAAGAGATCACCGCAGCGTGCACGTAGAGAGGATGAAAAAAGAAAACGAGAAATCACTTCCGGTTGGGCGAGTTTGAACGAAATATGGGATTTTTCTTCCCGTTACATGCGGGATATGAAGAACGGGCGATGGCCCTTTGCAAAGTTCTCGGATGGCCCGAGAGAAAGGAGCGAGCGTACCGTGAAAAAATAAATGAAGGCATATACCTGCGAAGCAATATGATGAATGCGTTGTGTAGGCAGGCCCCGATTGAAAAAAAAAAAAAAAAAAAAGAGTATGTATTCATTCGTCCGAGGCAGGTAGATGGTATCGATTAATTATCGATTCGTCTTAGGCTCGCGGTTGCGCTGGATAACAAATGATCGTGGGGATTGTGGCCCCCTTTGGCTGGATGACGGATGGATGGACGGATCGAGGCCGGTGGACTGGCGGGGGGGGGGTTGGCTCTGGAGTTTTTGTGCGTACGGAGGGGGGGCGTCTGGAAAGTCAAGTAGTTAAAGGCGAGTTTGGGCAGACGCTGCGTCTATGAATTCAATTTCAGCCGAGCACCTATAAAGTATAGGTGTACACTTGCGCGCAATAAGTGCAAATTGGTTTTCTTGCTCCTTTCACTTTGTTTGCTCCAACATTTCATTTTTTCATTTTTTAGAGTCGATGGAAGTGACAAATTTTGTGATACAATAAGAGAAAAAAATATTGGTTTTTTTTTTTTTTTTTTTGTGATTATTTAACATTTTCGACGTAACTTGCTAAATACAAAATTTCAAAAGAAAAGAGTGGACCTAATATTTGTGAAACTAGTCATCTGATGAATATTAAATTCGAACCCATATGGTGACTAATTTTAAGGACAATTGTACAGCTCTCCAACCAGTGGTATAGGGAAGTTAAAAATTTGCAAGTATTATTTTCTTAATTCATTTATAAGTAAGCCGTTGAATAAATAAACTCGCTATGTCATTGAAGCGATGTACATGTACAGATAAGGTCAGCGTGCATAGAGAAAACGATCGCACGATCGATGGAGAAATTTAAATGCATAGTCAGTAGGGCTGGAGCAAACTTTTTTTTTTCTTCCAAACAACCAAGTTAAATTAACTCTCATGAACTTTCACGTACTTTTACTATACCTAGTAAACCAAACGAAAAGTTTTGTGTCCTTCTTTTTTTCATCCGTGGTCTCTTTGATATTCAAGTATTTGCGCGCATTTTAAGTACTTTAATTTACAAAAAAAAAAAAAAAATTATTTATTTTTCCATAGTTGAGAAAATACACAAGATGTTGAGGGATCGATAATCGTCATTGGAAACAAAAAAAAAAAAAAGTCATTTTTGAGCTGAAAATTAATTTCAACGAATTTTCAACAAAAACGAAGATATAGCAGCGAAACCTCCCGTACATGGGTAAAATATCGGTCAAACAGAAAGGGTCGGAGCACACGGGTATAAATCTAGTTTTCCACCGCAGTGCGGTTCCCCGGACACACTTGCGAGAGAACTAACCAAACGAGCAAGAGAAAAGAAGAAAAGAAAAAAAAAAAAAATGGAAGGTGGAGGGTAAAACCAAACTTTTACTCGTCCTGCAGGACCACTGTCCTTGAATCGCCAAGATAAACCAAGATGCTGATTGTTCGGCCCATAAAACAACTGGGCTGCGACAGAACAGCAAGTACATATAAATTTACAGGTAAGTACACGTATAAGCTCTGATGCAACAACCTGAAAAATTCAAGCCTCGCGCACTGCACGTATACATATATAACACGTGCACCTACTTACAACCGTGTGTGTATATATATATCGTAAGGGCACAAGGAGAAGTAAAAGAAGAAGAAGAAAAAAAAAAAAAAAAAAAAAAAAAAAAAAAAAAAAAAAAAAAAAAAAAAAAAAAA
>NW_019379475.1:707791-727141 GCF_000648655.2 Copidosoma floridanum
AGGAAAAAAAAAAATAATAATAAATAAATAAACATAAAGAGCTTAAAGTTTATGATATCGAGTATAAATTTTGTTTTACATTAAAAGAGTCACGCTCACTTACACGTATACCTGTACAAATCACAGCGAAAGATAACGTGCAATAAATAAATAAACATAAAGAGCTTAAAGTTTATGATATCGAGTACAAGATTATACGGCGATTATGAGGGGCACGTCACGTGTAAGCGATAAATACACACGCACGTGATAACAGGAGAGAAGGAAAAGATTTGCACTGCGCGTATACCTATCGGCCGAACATCCGATTGTGTTGTGTATAGGGTACATACATTTTGTGCAAATCCCTTACATCACCACACGGCACGTCATTCAAAAGGCTATAGATGCTTTTATCCTTTCTCTCTCTCTCTCTCTCTATGTACCTTCATATTCATAATACCTTTGTACAATATTCTCAAATCCCCGAGCGCCGCCCTCAGTTTCATTTGTATAGGTACAAACACACAGGAGTTACTTCACCTTTTCCTTTGTTCCTCCTCTTTTCTCCTCCGTTCTCATCATTAAAAATAAAAAAAAATGAATAAAAAATAAAAATACATTCTATTTTTGTACACCCATCTCCGATGTATTTGATGCATCAATAGCAAAAATGTCCCTGCATGCAAATAATCGCGGAGAAAGGTCTTCTTTATTTCAAACGATTGTATATAGCATACATACACCCATTACGTATAGGCGGAGTAATTGTCAGAGTGGATGAGTGCGCGAGCTTTAAAATTTATGGATCTCCGTATTAATAGTGGATGCATTTTTTAGATGAAAGGATGATGACTCGCAGCTTTTATATGTTGTACGGAAGGTGATGTGTGCAGTCGATTAGGCGATTATCGAGTGAATTGGTAATAAACAGGTGTATATTATATGTTACACGGGGCAACTAATATGTTATTCGTGTTTGATCGGCATATTTAATTCAACGCGCGGATCTGTGACGGATTCTGTGGGATACACTATTATCATACGACTGCACGAGAGATGTATTCGTGGAAAGTGTACATACCTACGCTTTTCCATGCAAAACTTTCGACCGGAGGTTCGTTATCTTCCGTTTGTTCTCGCAAAGATATGGAAGTGCTGTTGAATAAACTATACGCTCCTTGTGAATATAAGCTTTTCGTAGTTACGTTTCTGTGCGTATACTTGAAATCTTACAAGACCAAGCCGTGCCGATTCGGTGGGGGAATCTGCTCGTGCGACCGAGCTACGTTTTTTACCGGTGCATAGAGATGAACGGCGATATCTTTGAATAATTTACCACACCTTAAAATCAATTATTCATCGCGTGCAAGTCTTTTTAAATAATCTGTGTTTGTGTGTGTCTATTATTCGTGAAAATTAATACAAGAAGGTATAGGGATCCAAAATAATTTTCAATTTGTCAAAATTCAAGATCGGCAAGTTTTTCAACGATTTAAACAAAAAAAAAGTACCTCGTCATTTTTTTTCTTCACCGTATAGGGAATTGACAAAAAAGTTTACTGAACTTAAGTTTGGGGATATTAGAAAGGCACACACAAGACCCTGTGTCCCCAAAGGCACACCTTGAATAACGTTTTTGGCATTCGCCCAGAAGGTTGGTTTTTTTTCGCGGAACGCCCATATACAGCGCTTCCACGTTCCCCCCCCCTCTGGTCACACAATTAATTTCCGCACTTAAATGCATTACCGTAAAATTCAAGACGCAAGGTAATGAGCTAAGGGTATACGGATTAGTTGCGGTATAACACTCGACTTTTTTTTTTCCTTTTTTTCCCCCCCTCTTCCCCATGGCTGGCCGGATTAAAAGTGCGATCGTTAAGCGTCGACTGTATATACGCAAAAGGAAAAGAAAAAAAAAAAAAAATTTTGTCCCGACTTTCGAAACTTTTTTCCACGAGCCAATTCGCCACGAGTTTGAGTTGCTCTACAAAGAAGGAAAGCTATAGTGCGATAAATTAATAAACAAATGCGAATCGATCGCCGCGCGACTTGGGGTATAACTTAAAAACTTTTTTTTCTTTCTTTTCATGAGAGCGTATATTGATTTTACATCCATTGTATGTACTGGTATCTCGAAATAACGTTAGTTAAAAAATGTATTCATGTTAAGGTTACACGCGTTAAAAGAGGCTTGGCATTTTGATTTTTGTAACTGATGTGTGTATAGGTAACGTGCAGTATCGAATGGGCGATTCAATCATTTTTATATAAGTAGAACGACCCAATTAGTTTTCCCTCGTACACACGAAAGAGCTGCATTGAAACTAAAAAAAAAGTCCCCTCAGAGTTCTCCAAACTTTCAAAAACTCTCGACAACCAGCAGATCCCAAAAATCAGCCCTCGCCCAAAAAAAAAAAAAAAAAAAAAACAACAACCCTCCCCGACAACGTACCCAACTATAGCAACAAACGTGTGTGGGCATACAGAGAGTGAGTTGATATAATAGTAGCTCTTCTTCGACTTTTTTTTTTTTTTTTTCTTTCTCTCTTTTTCTCGGCCAAGTCGAACCGAACCGTCAATGTCAACGGGGGGGGGACACGTGTGTGCGTTACATATACGCCAGCGTCGGTGTAAGACATATGCACCAGTCCGCGGTTTTCCTTTAACAAAACACACACTTACACCGCGAGAAGCTCCTGGTGCACGTGTGTGTCTGTTTGTACCTGCAGTAGCTACGTTCGGATCTGTATGTGCGAGCGTAAGCTCATCAACCGGCTGCAACGGCAGTATATATAATACATATATATTTGCAGCTTAAAAGCGATAGCGAGGATGTACCCACTTGGTCGCTATAGATCACTTTTTTTTCCGGACAACGTCGCCGACTCTTGCACGGGAGAAAAAAAATAAATAAATAACGAGCTTGCAAGCTTGCCCGGCAACCCCCACGCGCGCGTTCCAACGATATTTTAGGCGTATAATTTATGTAGCTGCGGTGTACACCCGAGTGTAAACGGTAAGAAAGGGCTTGGGAGCGCGATTATTATCCAATCGGGGCGATTAACACAGCCAAGCGACACCGATATCGCCTTCTTGAGGCGGCCCTTGTACGACTTCGCGGTGGCAACTTTGCCCGCGGCGTCAAACTTCCCGAGACGTGTTGTACTCGTGCGCTATACCTACCCCCCCCCCCTTTTTTTTCTTGTAGATATTATTGTTGTGCGATTTTGTGTTGATATGATTTGGAAGGGGGTATGGAAAAAAAAGCGCAAGTGCAGATACGGTGAGAGATGGTCAAAGGAAAAGGATTGCTCTCGCGGCTTTGATCTCCCACGAGAAGGAGCCGACTGTGCTTTTGCATGGTCTAGGTGCAGGACTTGGCTTAACAAAATTAAACAAAATGTGAGTGCACTTACGTGCGGTTTTTTTTTTTTTTTTTTTTTATCGACTGTTAACTCGGTTATTGTTTAAAAAAAAAAACAAACATAAATATTAGATGCGCGTAGTGTTACAATGAATGCACTCGGATTTTTGTACCCAACACATATTCATGAGATTTTTTTATTTTAACAGCCGCAGCAGTGAAAGATATGCACGTGTAATGATTGCATGATTTTTTTTGTCCACCAAGTCGATTGGCTACTTAATGGGAATGAGCTTTTTTGTTTGTTTCGTGTGTAAAATATTAAATGTCGATTCGTTGCAGAAGAGCCGTTTCTCGCTGAGCTTGTTGTATGTGCATTTGGTATGTATTCCGTGTTAGATTTTTATATATATATGTATAGGTACAAACACACAGGAGTTACTTCACCTTTTCCTTTGTTCCTCCTCTTTTCTCCTCCGTTCTCATCATTAAAAATAAAAAAAAATGAATAAAAAATACCAATTACGAACAGAAGTACAAGCTCGTACACTATGCGAGTCTTCTCANTATGTATGTATGTATGTATGTATGTATGTATGTATGTATGTTTGTGATCGTTCAACAGACGCACAAATGCATTTTTTTTTTTTTTTTATAATAACAATAATACGCATGGCAGGCGAGAAAATCGGATGGCCTTGGGTGCTCGCGATATTTTCTTATTTTTTCGAAACATGGGGGCAGTTTATCTTTCTTATCACGAGAGCTTTAAGTGCGGTGGGGAAAAAAAAAAAAATTGGCACGAGAGCCAAAATATGGGTAAGAATTTGGCCAAAGTTTTTCGCTGGCGCTGTTTAAAACGGTGCTCTCCACGAACACCAACATACACGTGTGTTTTGAGAGTTGATTTTACCGATTTTTGGCCAACGTTTTCTTCGCATATAAGTACCAACTTACGCGGTATTATTTCTTTTTGCTCGAACCTCATGAATAAATAGTGAGAACGATGTTTTTTGTCGCGAAAAATAACTTTTTTTTAAATCAAAGCATAAAAATAATTCACGGGAGAAGAAGATTTATCTGCAGATCTCATCGGTACACGATAAAATATATATTTATAGGTATATAGGCGTGTACGTGCCGCAACTACCTCATAGGTAATGTATGTCTGACCTAACACGGATATCATCCACTGATTCACCGTGAATATAAATTTTCAATGAGAAAGAGAGGCCGTCTTTTATGTATATGTGTATACACATGTTATGGGCATTGAATCAGAATTTTTTTTTATTTACCTTCTCCCTTTCATGAAAATCTAGGCTATTGAAATTGATGCATATCGATAGCACGTGTGTGCACAGCTGCACGGAAAGGAAAAGGCAAGTTTTTCAATCGATGTACACCAAAGAAACGGTGCTGCTCTCGAGCAAACTTGCAAACGAAATTCCCAGGCAATGTACGAAGAAAAAAAAAGAAAAAAACGCAATGAAAAAATGTTTTCAGAGGCCTGGAGATCGGCGGGAAACCGGTGGAGGCGATCGAGCGAGCACGAGACGGCACGGCTTGCGCGTACAGCGCCTACCACAGCACCAAGGACGCGACGGCGAGCTTGCGAGGCCAACGCGAGGAGTTACCCATTGCGATACGTGTCCAGGACTCGGGCCGCCTGAACACTTGTCTCCAGATAAAGTACTACCGCGCCGAGGACAAGCACTGCGAAATAGGACCTGGCACCGCCAAGTTGCACTGCATAGAACTCGACTGCACGAATGTAAATGGTCAGCTGGTCATGGTCGATAGGGAAAATTACCGGAAGCTCGGCATAGCCACCTGACCTGACCCCCCGACGCACCAATCCATCACGAGTACACGCAGCCATAGCTGTCACTCCTCATCTTTCAAGATGAGCAGCGCTTTGGGCTCGATCGGTTGCACCGATTCTCTCATGCCGATCCATTTTTGGACGGCCGATCGAGCTTACATACGTTGCGTAGGGGCTGTCGTTGCTACTGCTGCTGCTGCTGTTGTTGTTGTTATTGTTGTTGTTGACGTGGTTGGGCCTGGTTGCGCTGGCACTCTGGCACGAAGTATCGAAAAAAAAAATATATATATATATATTTAGTGTTTTTTTTTTGTTTTTTTGTTTTTTTGTTTTTTTGTTTTTTTTTTCTCGATCGAACCGACTCTCTCCTCGTTCGCGCGCTCGTTTTCGCTTGCAAAGGGCCTGGTGCCACTTTCACGGGGTGGCCGAAGATTGCACCGGGACGCCTGATTTTCTCAGAACAGAGACCGCACAAGTCTCGAATGAATGACCTCTACGAAAGACATCAATTATAACGGCCATCTTTTATAATCCAACCACTTTTTTGGAGATCATTTTTCGCGTTCTTTCTCTCTGTTCTCAGATAATTGGCCATCACGGTAGTTTTTGGACACCTTGTACACATATTATTTGTATACAGATTTCGTTGGCGTGCACATAAATATTGTTATACATGTGAGGGACGTATGTGTGCGCGTCGCTTAGCTAAATACTGATTATAGTGATATTTTTTAATTTTTTTTTTTCTCTACTGATTGGTGATACAATGGTGAGGATTTTTTGGCGTTATTTTTATCAACGTTGTTCGATGGAAAGAAAGTTTTCTTCGTCAAAAATCAACAGTGTACATAAATGTTTTTTTCATTCCCCAAAATAACCATTGGGTATGCATTAAGTGTGATTAATTTTCCTTGTATATTTTATATTTTAAAAATAGCAAAGCAATACTTTCTCAAGCTTGTACCAAGTTTTTAATCGCACGAGGAATTCTGATTTTTTTTCGTCACAAAAAACTACTAATAATCAAATCCTCACCATTGATAATAATTTAAAAAGCATTTTTGCTGTAAAAAGATACAAATGTAATAACTTGTAAGAAGAGACCATTATTTTTTGTTTTTTAAGTTTAAATGTAAAATTGGACCAGCTTTTAAAAAGCCACAAATATATTACCTATATTTGAATTTGAAAATTTACAAGCTTAACGAATATTAATAAAAAAAAAAATTTTTCTAACTTGCTAAGGCATCTTTTTATGATAATACATTATTAACCAATGGATAACTATACACATATTATACAATTAACGATAACGAAAAGTTCAATTAAAATTTATAAAGTATACTTGCTACTTTATCAAGTAAAATCAAAGTATAAGAAAAAAAATTAATAAGTGAATAAGCTACTGCATGAAATTAGAATAAAAATATTAAATCTTCAAGTTGCCTTCAAACGAAATTTGCTATTAAAATACGTAAAACACAAAAAAGTAGATGTTAATATTGTTTATGAAGAATTACTTTTAGCGAAGAAAAGTTTGTTTTCTGAAAACCAGTATTTGAAACACATACAAATTATTGTGTTAATATTAGAAAAAAACTAGCTATTAACTGTACACAATTTCGTTGATAGTTTAATTGTCAATAGTTTTTATTTTTATTTGTGCAAATCGTTAATTATTATTACAGATGTTTTCGTATTATTAAATTTTTTATCGATTATATCAATAATAAAATAAATGACAACAATACGTAGCTAGTCGTCAAGTACCTAAACGCAACAGCAATCGTATGATTTTTGCTGTAAATGAAAAGTTGATCTTTTCAGCGTCCAACTCGATTAATAAAATGCTACAAGTTTATCGTTGCCTAGATTTTTCCTCTTTATATAGACAATTTTGTAGAATAATATATTACACCGGCTGGCATAGTCCGGTCGTTGGCTCTGTTGTCGGAAACTCATCTCCAACGAAGTTAAGCTTTTGACTTTTTGGATGGGCAACCTTTTTTTGTATGATAAAATGTAATGTATAAAAAAAAAGAAAGATAATTACATATAATAATATAATGCAAAACTGGTGCTGCGACTCACCAAAGCTTCACGCGATTTAACTTTAACAATAATAATATTAATAATAATAATTACACTTTTTTACATCTCAAGCGTACTTTTTGCATTAGTAAAGATTTTTGCGATTTTTCGAGATATCTATATAAATATATCCAAGCAAAATAATATATACACCTATCACGAAAATAAGTAGAAACATATCATTCTTACGAATTTTTTATAGCTTTAACTATTAAAAGAATACGATTTTTCAAGAAAGTTTGCAAAAACTTTTTCAATATTATATTGTTTGTATGGGAAAAAAAAGTTGGTGAATAAAATATATTTTATTCACGCGTTTAACTCTTTACAGCGCACTTTTACACTGTCAATAAGTAGGAAAAAAAGTTAAAATAAAAAATTGTTTTGCAATATATCTATATAAGTTCTTCAAATTGTACATATAATAAAATATCTTTATTTTGTTATTTAAAAATTCATGAAAATAAAAACAGCGATTTAGGGAACAAAATATATATGTATATTTTATCAATTTCCTGCCAATGTTTCAATACAAAGCATGCAATGTTATATACTACACCCGTTAATAATATACAATTATGGATTCAATTTAAATCCCGATTTTTTAAACACAGAAGGTGCCGTATGTTCAAAGGTGAAAATTGCATGTAAAGTATATTTTTTGTAAAAAAAAAAAAAAAAAAAAAAAAAAATTTAACTCACGTCATCATCCAGATCCATTCAAAAATACTAATTCACTGCATGAATTTCATTTGGTTATTCATTACAACAACAAAGGTATAAATCTACTTCAAGTTACTACTTAAACAGTTGGGCACCCAGTGGAAGCGGAGGTGGCACGTAGTTCAGCAATTTTTGCCCAATGTTCCTCATCCTCTCATCAATGAGCAACTTCTCGATCCTCGACCTCATTACTGTGGCAAGTTTTGACGTCTCTTTGAGATACATGGCAGCGTGATGCAATGCCACTCGGTAAAGGCCAGGAGACTGTTCCTCGCGCACTGTGTTCCGTACGAGTGCGGTGATGTATGTCTCGATGAGGGACGCGTCCTTTTCCAACGGAAATAGATACTCTTCATCGAAAGGTAGGTAGAAATCCTGAGGCTGCACGCTGCAGTAACGGATAACGCCAGCGTGCTCGGACCAGAGGAGTTTGCGGTAATGGATGTCGAAGCGTTGAGCAACGAAAACTAACAGGACCTGAGCGAAAATATCCACGCCGTACGAGTGGGCTGCAAAATTCTCGCATAGCGCGGTGAATAGATCCGTGAATGAGCTAAGGCCTGGTACGTCGGCCGCTAGATCGAGTTTCTTGTAATTTACTTTTACTAAAAATCAGTTAAAATGTAAAGGTTAATATTAAGAGTCACAATAATGATGCAAATAGTTACAATTTACTTACCTAATTGCGAAAACACTTTCTGAGACAGCTCGCACTTTGGCGCGTGTATGAATACATCGTCGCATAAGTACAATAAAAGTAATCTGCTGAATCTTAGATGTACAGGTAGATTTTGCGTCAATTCTGGCATAATAAGCTCAAGCTTGAGAAGTTGCAGAATGTCACAGGTCTGTGAGTAACGCCAGGCCTTCTCTTTTCGCATTTGCGTGTACGCGCTAACGAGAGGCAGATATATCCAGTCTTTTGGCATGGCTGCTTCGGACCAACTGCCGTTTGGACTCACGTATTTCTCGTACAGCTGGACCGCTAGGTGTGGGTTACCCAGGGTTTCGAGGTCCTTCAATTTCTCGCTCAAGCCTAAATCTTCCAATTTACTCTCGAGAAGACGTAGATTTACACGTTCTGGTAATAGACTGTAAACTAAAATGTCGCGGACGCTCAGAGGACAGTCTGCCGGTAGGGCAGATATTAACTTGATGGCGATCTTCCATATCGTATCACCGAGCTCTGTTTTCTGAACAATCTTGAAATGATTTTCCGCTTGGATTACCGCTACCAAAAGAGAGTATTCGATACGAGTGAACCACGACCTTTCCAACGACCAGTCGCTGCTTTTTAATTTTTTTAGATATTTCTGGAAATTTTTGGATTCGAATATTTTTTTCACGTCCCCTTCATAGGAACTCTTTAAAGCATATTCGAACATGGTCCTTAACAATACGATTTTTGATTTTTGATCCATGATAGGCTGCAACTGTCCTTCATATGTCATAACACCGAGACTTGGTAGTGATGATGGATCTCGATCGCTTGCTGGATCAAGATTACTCAACAAATTGGAAGATGCACTGCAATCAACACTAAATTTAAGATGGAGAACTCAAAATCTTGGATGCTACAGCAAAAAAAAAAAGAAATATCAAAGTTTGTCATATCACCTTAATTGGGAAAACATGCTTGACTTATTGAGCCAAGATCTTTCTAAAAATGATATGTTGTCGAGCGCTCTTATGCACTCGGAAACTAAAACCGTGTGATTCCACTAAAAAAATTAATTGAATTATCGTAGGTAATTTTTTTAACACCTCCTAAACTGCAGATTGGACGAAAAAAATTACCGTGGGTGAAGAGATCCTCGACAGCTGAGTGCTCCACTTAGCTAACAGAATAGCTACGTGCTCCTTGAGCGCCTCGTCATATTTTGCGATAGCTATCAGCGCAGCAGCGTAGTCGTACTTCAAAGGCGAGGTAGACTCGTTAACATCAAGTGTACAAGACAAAATCTTAAGCTGCGAGATCAGAGTCAGTCTTGCGCCTGTTACACTGTCGGTTTCAACTCCGTAATGTAGGAATAGACGCCATAGTCGTAAGCTCTCGATGTGCAAGCGAACTTCTTGTCGACTTTTAAAAATAATTGCCATGAACTTCAAGGACAAATTTCAAAATGTAACGTAAAGCAAATAAATTTTTTATTACGTGGCGTCGCTGGTAACGTAGTTGATCAATGAATTAACAATTTTCAAGTTTTTCAACCTTTCAATGACTGGTCGTCCAGCATAGATAATCAAAATTCTACCTAAACGAATTGCTGCTGCGAGTGGACATCCGTAAGGCTTGCTAGAATCACGATCTGGCACTAAAAGTGTAAGTTGCATTGATAAAAAAAAAAAAAAGAAATAAAATTATAAATATAATTTATGTTCGACAATTACCAGGTTGATTTAAAGAAAATGGTATGCATTTGTTGACTATAATATCTAACAGATCCGGCGTGCACGCAATATTCAGCGCAGTTTCGCGAGAATGCCTGGCAAGCCTTGCCAATATTTCCAAAGCTGCAGTTAGTCCTGCCAAAGGGAGTTGCATTTCATTTAAAATGTACCTGAAATGAAAAGGTGGCATTTTTTTCATTCCTAAAATTAATCTTCAACTCAAAATTTTTTTTATTCATACCTGATTCTAATTACAATATCCGAACGCATCAAAGCAGCAACTGAATCGAATTGTACTAGTTCGTGATCTTTTAAACTTTGGACATCATCTACATCTTGTATGGAGGGCTTCAAGATCGGTTCATCGAAATCTTCAAGGCCGAATGTTTTATCCAAACAAATTTCGTCAGTTTCGGAAAAAATAAAAGCTCTCAGAACTTGAAGTGCTGCTGTGACTACAGGTAATGCGGTATCATCCAAAGAAAAGCGCAAAAGAAGCAGTGCATTCTTCTATAATTTGACACAAATAATTCAACTGTACAGGTAAAATTTTTGGCGTGAAAACTATTTTACTTTTACAAAGTCAATATACCTGATTAAGAGTTTGTAAGAGGGACGGCTGCAATGCTCTATCGTACCAACCCAAATGAGTTTTTTCCAATATATGGGCCAAGGTAGTTAGAGCAGTGCAGCGCTGCTGCTGAGCTGCTGATCTACTCAGTTGAAGCAACTCTTGAAGAGAAT
Source organism: Copidosoma floridanum (assembly GCF_000648655.2). The sequence continues at coordinate 718,912 of NW_019379475.1, forward strand.
ATCCTGGTCGCTCGGGCTCCTCACCGTGATGATGAAGACCCTTATCAACCGTCAGACTCTCATCGTTAAAAGGAAGAAGAGTTCCGTGGAAATCAAAGCGTGCATTATATGGTTCTGCCGTTGGTTGTGTCTTATCTTCCTTTTGCGACAAGTCTTCCATCCATTTTACTTTTTCAGGCTCAACGTCATCCATGTGTACCCAGCCTTTTTCAACTGCATCTTTGACTATATCTACTACAGGTTCAGGTAATTCTAAATTTTTAGTAGCTTCTGAATCTATATCCATTTTATTGTCTAATAAGTGAGAGACGCTTTTGTCATCAAAATCTATTTTTTGATTGTGCTTTGAGGCACTTGGCTGCATTTCGTCTATTTCCATGTCTTTACAATTACCAATACTAAATATCTTATCTTTTAATTGATTTCTTGATTCTTTTATTGATTTTATGAAAGATATGGTTTCAGGATTCAGCATAGCTTCAAGATTTTTTTTCTCTGCCAAGATTTCTTCTTGGCTCATTCCTTTTAATTTCTCCACGTTTTCCTCATGGATTTCTTGAGCCCAAGGTCCTGATACAATATGACTGGAAGTTGATTTTGTTCCTGGTTTTCCCAGATCGCTTAACGATATTTCTTTCTCGTAGCACTGCTTTGAGATTGAACGTAAAAAAAGACTTTTTTTGGAATCTGTGTCCTCCAACTGAGATAACATTACTTGAAAATTATTATTATACATGTAATTTTGTTATGAAACATTTGATAAATGACTAGATCTCACCGTTTCTGGAGATATAAATACAGCTGGGAATCCTGTATGCAAGCTATCTTCCAAGTTTTTCCCAATTTCTGACTTAAATTCCGACGTATCCGATTTCCTCTCAACTACGTTTCCTAGTATGAAATTTACTGGAAGTTCTGTATAGTTATGAATGGGATCAATCTTTTTGTCAACCATAGATGCATCAAGTTCTTCTGGAGAAGCAAAAAAAATTTTTGACTTTTTTTTTTTAATAAAAATATAAACAAATATAATTAAACAAGGCCTCCAACCTGCATCCTGATTTGTAACACTACCGCAAAACTGACTAGTACATATTCTCTTTTTTTCGGCCTCAGCTTGTCTGTCTCGAGCAAATTTTGATTGTTTCTTTGCCAAAGGGGCTGTGGCTCGTTTATCCACCACTTGAACGCAGGGAAGCAGCTTTTTTTCCTCGAAATCTCTTTGCATCTGCAAAAGCTCTTCTTCGCCGTCGGCTGGCCTTGGTCTTTTGATGGGCACAATATTATCAGCCATATTTTCTCTCAACTAGGTAACTGAGGTATCACTCAAATGTCAAGTTACTTATACGTTTTACACTAATAAAAAACACATTAATATGCTCAAAAACTATTTCCTCATAGCATTGTTTTGTTTCGTTTTAACAATCAAGCTATCAACAATCGCCACCAAAATATGGAGTGAAAGTGAAACAAATGAAGAATTATTGAAAAAATATTCTTGCTTTGCCGTAAAATTTCAAAGAAACTTTTGTTAACTCTTTTATGCTGTACATAGGGGGATAGGGGTCTTCAGAATATTCAGATGTTTTTTTTTTTTTCATTTAGTTGACCTACACAAACCTTAACCCTTGACGGGCCTGATACGCGTCATACGCGGCCTTATTGGTGATCAAGCTGAGGCCCGAGGGTGGTGTCAAAAATCTAAACCAGCCAAGGTTAGGGAAAAACTACAACAACCTGATCAACGCCAGAGATTCTGATTTCTGATAAAAGCGGTTGTGTGAGGTAGGTATATATATAGTGTATCAGTGCCATCTAGCGTTGCTGATTTTGCGGACTTCCGCAAACTATTTTCTAGGGGATCCGTCTTGAAAAAAATCCTAGATTCTAGGGGTTTCTGCCAGCAGTAAATCACTGCAGTGTATAAGTCAAAAACCGCAGATCTGCAGGATTACAATTTACATGCTTCGATATACACAGTTCGACATTGATGGAGTGACATGTATATTAAAAATACTAAAATTTAACAAAAATGTAACAAATGTCCCCCATTGTCCGCGTTGGTTGTGTATTGCGATCAATTAAAGCACGAGACTGACGAGATCCGCAGACCTCACCGTCGCGGTGGCGTCAGTCAACTGTCGATACAGCAGGGTCGATTTTTTTTTTTATGTACCGACGGTTGGCTGACTCGCTCGAACTACAGGTCTCTATCTTATTTCATGCCGACCGTCGGTACATCCAGGTTTGCAACGCTAGATGACGCTAGATCCAAATGCAATTTCGCCATTCTGGCGTACCGAATTACCGCGCGGGTTGTTGTACACCTTGTACGTGATGTAGTTGTAAGTAGTTTTTCCCTGCAAGCGTTTTAACTTGACATCTCTTAGTAGAATACTTAGAGAAACCTCAATGATTCGTGGTGATGCGAAATATTTTTTGTCATATTATAATATATGTAAGAGAGTGCAGATCTCTGCGAGTATGCTCTTGTCCACGCGCTCTCTGTGTCTCGCTCTCACGTTGATGGCATTCGACAAAATTACATATTATCTCGAAATTTTCAGTAACGCGAAGCACAAGTACTTAAATCATCAAATCGATAGGAAATTTTTTCTCTACACGCTGATGATATTTTTATGTTTACACCATCCGATATCTTTTATAAGATGTATCGAATTAAACTTTGAAAGCCAGATCAACGGAGTTTTTGAAGGGTATGTATGTTGACCTATAGGTTTGATTATGTGAAATTCCAAACATCTTCCTTTGGACATCAAAATAAAGATCCAGCGGATCTTTTACACCAGAGTGTGTACTTACAGATACAGGGTGAGAGCGATAGACACCGCGAGGTCACGTGTGAAACACACACATATGTACATACATACATGCAGGGGCATGACGCAGGAGAGGACGGAGGCGGCAAAAAAGAAGAACGTCACTTGAAGCGGAGAGTGTGTGATGCTATTATACCGCGCGCTTTCAAAAAGCCGTCGAAAGTGTGCTCTCTCGATATAGTTCAGACATCATCATAACTTCCGCTGCGTACTCACGGCCAAAGCTAAATGGTTATTTTTAAACGAAAAATCAGAATATCCGAGAGAGAAAGGAAAATAAGCTCTTGGCGAGCGCGGGCTTGGATCGATCTCTTTAATCCCACGCAGAGCCACGAGGCAAACAAAACGCGAAAAAAAAAGTGCAGTGTAAGCCGAGAAGAGAAGAAGGTTGGAGTACAAGAACATTCTACTCCAGTTCCAGTCCAGTCGCCGACGAATTGAGATCGTAGCGTACAGTGGTAACGGAGATATCATATACTTTGGTACTTCTATTACCTACCCTAGGCTATAAAAGCACAATAAAAGACGCAACAGAGCGCACGTATAGGTAATCAAGACACGACACAACGGCGTCGCTCCGTCTCTTTTTATCGCGTCGTGTGTTATTATTATATCCTACTGGTGCTGCTGCTGCTCCTGCAATGCTGCTTTACAGCAGCCCAAGTCGGGAGTCGCTGCGAAGCGGTCGGGAATCGCTGCGTAAGGCTGGCGACTATCACCCATCGAACTATCAAAACAAACGACGTACCTTCTCCTCTTCGTCCTCGCCTACTCCACCGACAATGTCCAAAGTTGACAAGACAGAGCTCAAGAACCGATTGACCCCGCTCCAGTGGCATGTGACGCAGGAAAAGGGCACCGAAAGGCCCTTCACCGGTTGTTACAACAAGCACTATGCCACTGGAGTCTACACCTGCATCGCCTGCGAGCAGGAGCTCTTTACCTCGAATGACAAGTACGACAGCAGCTGTGGCTGGCCGGCCTTTACCGACGTTTTGGAGCAAGGCAGGGTCAAGCTCAATAAGGACACGACTCTTGATATGGTCAGGACGGAGGTTACCTGCTCGCAATGTGGCGCACATCTAGGACACGTTTTCAACGACGGGCCCAAGCCCAAGAAAAGGAGATTCTGCATCAACTCGGCCTCCCTCAACTTCCATCCTGGTAGTCCTACTGATGCCACTGCTGCAGCTGTGGATGACAAGAAAGAGTGAGAGTAAGTTGTATATATACTTACAAGGGCACGTACGAGCAGTGCAGGTTGAGCTGGCACTGGAGAGATCGAAATTATTTTTGTGAGGCTTTTTATTGATACCTATACTTGTTACTTATTCATATTATTATTATTACCACTACGTGAGATTTGTATATAAATATATTTAAATATTACGAAGATATTGGTTTTTTCAATATGTATAATATATTAAAATAATATAATGTACATGGATGATGAAAAACAAAGTCAAATTATGTACGTTTTTTATTTGTACGAAAATCTCTTTATTCGCACCTTGTCACAGTCACATATACAAATATTAAGTATACCAGTCGTAGACTTGTTTTTTATGTAAATTCAATATGTTTACATTGTAATAGTATCATCTCAAGTATAGAGATTATGTAAAAATCACAGACATATATGATCATCACAAATCACAGAACAATCATGTACATGTAGGTGCAAACCTTGATGGAAAAAAAAGGAAACAACCTTTAACGAGACAAAAAAGTCTCGAAACGTTTGCTTCTCTCAAAAACTTGAGTCACTACTAACGATCTTGATATAGTAGTCTATTTATAAATTTAGTGAATCATAAGGTAGTCAAGATCTTTAAAAAACTTTCAAGTACAAACTATAATTTTCTTCTTTGACAGATGAAGTTTAAGTACTTCAATTTTTCGAATACCAAATAAATATGTGCAAGTACGCTGTTGACAAATATTTGGTCTCTAACAATAAATTGTATAAATTCGAGTCCTTAAAAGTATTTGGCAATAAGTATTGAGTACCTTCAAAAAATTTTTAAAAAAACGCTTATTCATAAGTCAATCAAACAGACTTACACTCACAAATCACAAAGTCGAGGTGTTAAAATTTAACAGGTTCGCTTTTGGAAGAATCAATAGCTGGAGTCACGGGACTACCGTGAACCTCCAAATCAAAGTCATCGGCGGTCATGGAATTTCTCAGCCGATTCCAACGATTGAGAGAGTGCCTCTGCGTCGAAATCTCGTTGCTGTTGGTCTGCTTGCGCGCTCGATCCGCTTCGTGCTGAATGATGATCTCGTTTGTAATGTAGGCTTCGCGCCGTATCTTGTCACGAAGATTCGAACTCATGTCGGGGATGCACCATTTTACCATAATCATTACGAAAGCAACGACATTCTGAAATGTTTCGATAACAAGATTAATGTTTTAATAGACTTACTGCATGTTGATTGATTGAAAAAAAAAAAAAAAAAAAAAAAAAAAATTTAACTAAAAGTCGGACATGCCGGTCGAAAGGACCAAATAGCACGAGAAAAACGCAGTGGTGTCCCAAACNAAAAAAAAAAAAAAAAAAAAAGTTAAAAGTAAATACCTCAAAAATAACAACAAAAGTCAGTCTGGCAACGAGTACTTGCCAGAAGAAATTCGTGTATTTGTACGGATGCTCGGAGTCTGGTGACTCTCGATAGTCGGGGTAATAACAGATTTCGCTACTGTTCATTTTAAATTTAGATAAAGAGTGGTCCAAAAATCCTGTCAGGGAGTAGTCCTCCGAAACATAAAATCGGTAAACCAGCCGCGGAATAAAGTTGGATGTAAAAGCGATTATAAAAGCCTGTTGATAGAAATGAAATTTAAAAAAAAAAAAAAATTTCATGACATTAATTTTTTTTTTTTTTTCACTTACATTGGTAATAACGGAGAACTTTGATACGGAATCCAAAATTCTGTACCAAACTCCTATGTCCCGAACTCGTTGACCAACAGGCCGGCGGTACATGGTTAGCAGCTTTTTCGCGTCCAATCGCATCTCCAAGAAATTGTTTATCAAAGCAAAAAATGGTGCGAGTGGGAATGCAGCCACGAAAATTGTCACGAAACCATATTGCAAGACTGTGAAGAGGAGCTGAATTTATGTCTCGACCGATTTCAAAAATAAAATAATAATAGACTTAATACCAGATCAAACGTACTCATTTCCAAATATTCAGGAAACAAACTTCTGGCTCCCCACTCCACGAGCTTATAATCTCTGACCCACTGCAGATGCTTCCTAGACCATCGTCTCTCTGGCGTATCATCTGATTTCTTAAAACTTACCCTTATGGTATTCATCCACTTGTAAAACAAAGGTAACAGCATTTCGAATATCGAATTTATAATTTGTTTTCCTATCATGATTATGCTCAATTGAATGCACAGCTCCAATAAACAGCCACCAGGACTGCACTCCTCTTGGCGCGAGTTGAATATAAGGTTGTAGGCATCGGGACGGCCAATAAACTTGCCTTTGAAGAAGGCTATGTAAAATATAGAGGCGTAGTAATTGATAAACTCCAACAGATAAATCTTCAGTGTGAGGCTGTCGTCGTATTCCGTTTGGGTACGTGGAAGCTCGAGCTACGTGAACAAAAAAAAAAAAAAAAAAAAAAAAAAAATTAAAAACCAAAAAAAAATTAAAAAAAAAAAAAAAACAATTGTAATCGAAGCTAAATGATGAGGTTTTTTTTATTCGCGTTGTAATCAATAGATATATGCTTTTTTTATTTCATTCGTGTCACCCACCTCAGTTAAGTATTCGGCTAGCCAAGTGTAGATCCAGTTAAACACAAAGATGCAACCCAAGTTAATGAGTGCCGCTGTTACTGACACTTTGAGACTGCTCGTCGAAGCATCTTCGTCTGGGTGAGCTTGAATAGCCGTCAGTACCGACATTCTATACAAAACGACACCCAATACAGTAGCCATAGCTACGGAAATCTAAAAAAATTATTCCATCATTGCATTATTTGTTAATTGGAATAGTAAGAAAAGCATATTTCTTTCTACCAATTGTTTTGTGTGATTATTAAAAAAAAATAAAAAAGGATTACCAAAAGCATGATGACCGAGAAGCTGAAAATTGTGACCGGTAGTTTCACCTTCCAGAACGGCACTTTTGGTTCGAAGGTGTTAGTAACGAAATTCATAATTTTTTTCTTGCTGTGCGATAATCTGGCCAAGTACTCGGGCCTCGGATGCTCTTCGTGAATGTCCAGGCTCGTCAAGTCCCATCGATGCGTTATTTCGGCGGAGTAGTTTTTCCACAGCTCCAAAAATAAAGTTGCTAAAAAAAAAAATACAAATGCATATTATTTAAGCGTTTCGGTGGCCACACTGACAACAATAAAAACGTATAAGTTTTTTTTTTTTTTTCACTTTTTATGATTGTTGTTTTTCAAAAAACTCTGAACAAAATAATTTAGGTTCTAAAAAACGAACCATTCGCGTGCAAAATAACATGAAATGAAAACAATTAAACAATCTAAGTGGTGCATGCTCTGTAGCTTTTAAAAGAATTAAAAGTCCGTTTAAATAACTCCGATGTAATGCGATTGGTTGAGAAATACATGCAGAGAGAATCTAGACTCTAGACTTTGTTTTGCATCGGCAGCGCCGTTCGACACACGGACGGACGGCAGTTGCCAGCAATGTAATGTCAGTATACGTATACCTGCGTATACCGTATACCTAGTGTGCATTGGGCTCCAGGAACTCCGCGAATGACTTTCGAATTGGGACATGAAAAAAATACCCAAAATTGTGGAATCGTTAGCAACGTTTGCAATCACTTTGCAAAAAATTGTCGAATCTTCCGGTTGTCTATAAAAAAATAAAAACTAAATGGTCCAGCGAGAGTCCGGATAAGTACGTTGTCTGGCTCAAATACTCCATATACGGCTATGAAACTTACTTTAGTCGTTTGCAATTTAATTGTCGATGATGATTATCTATTGCATTATTGTAAAACTAACAGAAAAACAATGTGAAATAATTATTTCAGTCATTAATGAAGTCTTCTCTGCAGCTATATATATAGATATAGCTCGAGAGCAGACAGCTACCAAACTGGCGGAAAATTCAAATATGTCGCACAGTAGAACAACTTCAACTTCTTAATTGCACTCTCGCACTAACAAATTGTGAGCTTCAATAATTATAATTATTTGAACTGACTTTGTGCTCAGGGGTACTTATTTCGCGTAAATCAAAGCAATCCGCAAATGACAGTTTATGTGAACATAAGGCTCGTTCTCCCTTCTCCCATTCGAGCGCATCTCTTTAGAGTGACTCGAGCTGTATACCTATAAATATATATATCTGTACCTATATATATATATATATATTAAGCCAATTTTAT
>NW_019379475.1:727580-820655 GCF_000648655.2 Copidosoma floridanum
ATCTATATATATAGCTGCAGAGAAGACTTCATTCGCAATGACTGAAATAATTATTTCACATTGTTTTTCTGTTAGTTTTACAATAATGCAATAGATAATCATCATCGACAATTAAATTGCAAACGACTAAAGTAAGTTTCATAGCCGTATATGGAGTATTTGAGCCAGACAACGTACTTATCCGGACTCTCGCTGGACCATTTAGTTTTTATTTTTTTATAGACAACCGGAAGATCCGACAATTTTTTGCAAAGTGATTGCAAACGTTGCTAACGATTCCGCAATTTTGGGTATTTTTTTCATGTCCCAATTCGAAAGTCATTCGCGGAGTTCCTGGAGCCCATTGGGTTGGCCTGTGTATTGGCCGGTAATGGCGATGAAGCGTCCTGATAATGAATCAAAGAATTTCAAAACGAGCAAAGCACTAAGATCACAATCGCAGCAGCAGCAGCATCAGATGATTAATGCAAAAATGGACTGGACGAAGCCGGACGAGGTAATGAAATTGTTCAACTTCAAACTGCGCAAAAACGCGCTCCAGGCGAGGTTCACAGGTACGAGCATCGGTGAGTCGCAGTCCCAGTCTTTTAATTCGAGCAGCGAATTTTCACCAACCAGCCACGTGATGAGCCTCAGTCAGCCAGTCACGAGGAAGCGAAAGAATCCTTTTCTCAAGAATGATCTGGAAAAGAAGCTCAAAGAGTCGTCCCTCGATCTCGATAGTACGGACAGTACCTTTGAACTTTTAAATTTCCACACCAACAGCAATTTAAAGATCGACAAGAACAAGGCCAATGAGCTGCTGGACACCTGTCTCAAACTCAAAGAGGCCAAAGTTGTTGCAGTTATGCATACAGTCCCTGCCTATGAAGAGCCCAAAGGGAAAAAGTACATGCCAATCGATTGGACACTAAAGAGTAAGTTTAAAATCATGTCTCCTAAGCCATTTGCCTGGAATGTCAAATTGAAAGCTAGCGAAGAGGCTTCTGGAACAACAGGCTTTGTCAGGAGGCTGGATATTGGAGAAACAGGAACAAATCTGGACACTAGCCCCAATGCCAGATTCCATCAGTGCTGTTTGGTGTGGCAGCATCCTTCTATACCTTGGATGGAACTCTTTCCAAGATCTCAGAGCAAAATGAACGTGGCTACCAGCGACGTTGTGGCTTTGACTCAGCCCATGAAAGATGCACTGTTTAAAGACTGGTGCAATAGTTTTAGATCGTTGTTTCATTTAGTGCGAGTGCGCCAGTGTCCTTACTTTTACGCTTGTAATAATAATTTTACGGTACTCTTCAGAGCTGCTGGTATCTGTGGTATTTCTGAGGTGCAAGCACTACTAACACCCAGTACAAGAGGATTGAGAGAAGCAATTAATAACGAAGGAATTAAATTCTACATGCCATTAAAAGCAAAACCAAAAAAGACTACATCCTCAGAAATTAACGAGCTCAATGGTGTCGCAGAGGATGACGAGGAAAATGATAAGTGGCTAAAAAGTGTAGGTATCGAAGAATCCGAGATTCGGAGAATAACTGTTTCACAGGTGAAAAATCAACTTGGACGTGAGTGTGATCTCGACAACATGCACGAATCGTTGATATTTGTAAAAGGTATGGAAGTGCAAGCTCTATTTAACTTTTTAATTAACTGTAAGACAATTGTGACAAGCTGTGGACCTTATTCCTGTGTACCTCCAACTCTTTTGTCACCTGTTGCATTTCACGGTGCCACGTTAAAGCCGTTGAAAGTGAAAGACAGTGTCGTAAGCAATGGTACGGAAAAGTTTTATTCGCTAGAGCTGACGGGGCCCATTCTTCCTGAAGTTTTACCAACACTATGTTCACTTATGATAAAGGATCAGGTGGAAAAATTTTCCGTCAGCTGTGCTCAATTGAACAACACAAAAGCGTTTACATTGGCTAAGCATGGGATAGAGATAGAGGAGGAAGAAAAATTACCACAGAGTGTGTTTGGACTTGAGAATTTAACTGACTGTGGATTTAATAAGCATATACTCAGTCATTTTTGTAATCCCGACCCAGACAGAATTCAAAATTTTGAAAGCCTAACTTGTACTGATTCATTGTATACCTGGTCCTAAAAAGGCTGATTACACATAATTTTTCAACTGTTTATTGCAAATATTATTTTAAATGACTGAAAAAAATGTACTTGATTACAAAACATTGTCAAGTCCATGAATTTCACACCACTGATCTTTTAAAATTAAGTTTTAGCTTTTGACGACTTTGACTAAAAATGTAATTTTATAAAATAAATGTGTTGAAATTTATATTAATGTCTGAAAGACTTGTGTACATAAAGAAGACTGTCAAGGTGATTAACTAAAACAATATTTTTTTTAAGATAGTGATGTAAATATGTTTGAACTGTAATTTAAACTGTCGTGACCATAAAAAAACTATTATTTATTTTATGTAAAACGATCGATTCTAAATTTTATTTAAATAAAGGATATAAAAGAACACCAAAATAAGTTTAGTTTAATACAAACTTACCCCACAGAGACATGAAAATCGCAAAAAATAAAGTTGATGCATTATCAAAAAGATAAGTAACTTTGGAGTGTAAGCAGGTGTCATTTAAATTCCATGTAGTGCAAAAATTACACTGCGAACACATTGTACGATTTGATTTGCACACGTCCTGGATAATCTCATCGGAGCCCAGAGTGAGTAAGCTATACATAAAGCAGAGCAGACCAACTATACTTGCAAAAAGCAGCATGTGCGTGTAAAATCCCAGCCAAGCAAAGTACAGGCCGATTTTCACTCCAAAATACTCTTTGATGTAGTCCAGTGGCTGGTAGTGAAATATCTTTCGTATGCTCGCCCATTCTGTGTACAAGAGGTATCTCATAGAATCGGGTGTTTTCAATGTGCCCTAAAACAAACGTTATTTTATATTGTATGTGAACACTGTGTAAATAAACAACAGTTTTATTTGTGTGAACTTTCGAATAAACTAGTTTTTTTGTTACATTTACATTTGTAAGAAATTTGTATTGACAAAAAAACCACTTTAAATCATTAAAAAAAAAAAAATAATACTTACATCGTGCAGCGGATACGCAGCAGTGTAAGTTTTTTCATTAATCAATCTTTGGATTCCAAATGCAAAATCGTTCTTTTTGTCCATGCTGAATCCAGTTCTGTCTAATATAAACTGCACGATTCTCGAGCGTGTGGCTGGTGTGAAAAATTCAGGCGAATCAATGTCGAACAAATACTCTTTATCGCGACTGTAAACTGCCGTGAACTTGTGTTTCATTGGAGGAAAAATCGTCGGATCAACGTAATACTTGCTCATGACGCGTCGAAAAAACGAGTTCATACCCTGAAAAATTTTGTTTTGACGAGGTACGCTCAATCCTTGTATTTCTTTCATTGGCATTCTGAGCTTCAATATTTCGGAGTACCTTCGCAAAACTTCAAGGGGAGTTGTGATTTTGATGAAATTCAAGCCACTTAGCTCGTCACGTTCGTGTTCCAATTGTAAGCCTTCATGTTTTAAATTATCTTCGAAAATCTGAGCGAAAAATTTAGTCAACAAATAGTCTTTTGAAAAAAAATATCATCTCAATTCATAAGCTTACTTTTCTTATGTCTGCAAACTTAAATTTTGATGCCTCCTGATTGTATCCATCCCATACAAGCACAAAATCAATGAGACGAATCCCATCTCTAAAGTATAAGCTAGTGTTGACATCAACAGGTGAACACTGAAAATAATAACTATTTTCATTAAAATACCGATAATTTTTGTCTTTTTCCTTATTAAAAATCAATCCAATTACCGTGTTGGCATTATTGTTTCTATTACAGGCCCTTCCAAGCTCATTGAAGGAGCCATCCGGCATTGTCTCCTCAGTTCTGTTTTCCCCGATTATACTGACACCATTTAGGGGTGCAAAGTTTAAGAACACGTTGTCTTCGCTATCGGTAACTGAATCCTTACGAAAACTCGATCTCGTTGAGTAGTATGCACTTGCCAGATTATTGGAACTACTGCCTTCAGATTCGTGAGCAACAAAGTCTGCATTTTGGTCTAACTCTTTCATTTTCAGTTTGGGTGAACTAACACTGACCAGATCGATGGTTTCTGTAATTGTTTTCAACGTTAAAATATTTTACGAAACTAATACAGCCAATCAACTTAATCATCAAAAAATAGAAAATTTTATAAAAAAAATTAACTATACTTTTTAAACAACGGAAAACACGAAAAAAAAACAACTTGAAAAATACGTGTATACAATACGAACACAATTTAAAAATTGAATTTCTTTGGTTGGGCTTTAATTAAAATGCAATTATCAAATACTTAAAGCGGTGACAAATTCCGTTAAGCGCTTATACTTATCGCCGAGACTGACAAATCCGTGAGTAAGTCATGGACGGATTTGTGGCAACTTATCATATACACTTGCGACATCAGTATATTATTGAACATAATTAATTAAACGACAAGTCAAATTAGATGGTTTCCTAATAATATATTTCAAAATTAAGCTCCGGAGACGTTACCAACCGCGACAATAGCTGCTTGAGAAAAAAAAAATCACAGCATATTACTCACTTTCCATTGCTGATGAAGATTCTCTTGAAATTTATCGGTGTTTTTCACATCATTAATATCATAATCTCCAAGCCGAAGGACAAAATTGCACATCTTGTACTTAATTGTCTAAGATGTCAAGTATTTAGGTATTTTACAGCTCCGAATGCTCCGATTATTGGTTGATGGGGTGTAAATACATGTGGGTATCTTTTGTGTTTACGACTACTCACTGTCGTCTCTTTTTTCTCGCCTTGATTTTCGTTGCCTGGGGAAAACTCCATTTTTGAAAGCTCGTCTGTTCATTTGTGTTCTAATTATAAACAAATGTGCACATATACATATATATATATATATATATATATATATATATATATATATATATATATATATATATATATGAGAAAACAGACGGAGTTCGGGACAGTAATGTATATATACATGTATGTGTTTTTTAAAAGTCGCAGCAGCTGATCCATGTTTTTGTGGATGAACTTTTCAGTTTAATATTATTTTACCCACGTGCTCTAGTTTTCAGGGTTTTTTTTATTCGTGTCTCTCGTTGCTGTAATTAAGAACACGTATTTTTTTACGTGCCGGCGAAGAAGATTTAAAATTTAAAAGGCCTGGTTCGTTCGACAATTGCGTGGTCGATGAAATTGATTTTAAACAATGCAGTTTTCTTTTAGATTGTAGTTTCCTAGTAGCAAATGAAACGATTTATTAATTTTCCAGCTGTGGTTGTATCGAAAGATAGCTTCGAATAAAAAAAAGGACCCGTCCTTTTTCAACAGTATTTATAGTACCGCAAAGAAGCGAGAAAAAAGAGATGGAGTACCTATTATGCATGTATAAAAAGGGAGCGTGGAAAAGTACCACTCCGTGAGTCATGGTATATTATGTAGTTACGATAGGGAACCTGTTACCTTTGGGTGCACCAATAAAATACAAAATTAACGCAAGAGATCGAAAGAAAAGCTGATTTTATTTTCATGAAACGCATTAAAATCAAAACCGTATTGTTTGACGGTGATTAACTAATCAATCGTTGCATGTGTACGTCTCAAACAAAGAAATAAGACATATATATACTCAAGCAGGAAATCGAATAAAATTATACGTGCGAGGAACCGCGATTCCTCGCAAAAACATGGGAAAAAAAGGATATTTCAAAGTAGGTTCAGTGATTTTCGCAACGATAACTACTTATATAATTTTTACCGCAAAATTTTGTTCATCGATGACATTTTAACTTATAATATACACAAACTCTTAAGAACAGCAATAAATGTAAGCTCGTTTTTCTCAGAAATAAAAAAAAATTGGTAGGAAAAAGTATTTTTTTTAATTCACACATCATAGTTTTTGTTGAAAACTTCACTGTTTTCTCTGCATTTAGAAAAAAATCATGTTAAGTTGTCATCTTAAGTTGTTTTACGATATCATCAGGAAATACAAATAGGTACACGTCATGCTCAATAGGTATTCAACTGTCATGGATATTATTTTGAGTACAACGTGAAGTATTAAAAATTTGTGTCACCCCAGCACAATCAATCGTCGTAAGTATTTCCAAAGTTGTACCTGCTCAGATACTTTTTAATTTGGAATCGAAATAGCTGCCAACACGTATACATACATTTTATCATCCTACCACATACAATATGATATACCTAGTATGATTGTGTATACTGTCCAGGGACTTCTTAAAAAAATTTTAATACGAAACACGCGCTCGTGCTTTTTCAGAGTTGAATTATTTATTCATTTTTACGCCTATGGACTATATATGGGTCATTCTACCGAAAACGGCAAATTTCATGTCCCAGTCGATTACAACGTCGTTTGAGGAGATATTGATCTGGAAACTTTTTTGGTTATTCAAGGGATGTTTACTGCTAAAGTTACAACAGAATTAAGACCGCATAAAAGAGTATTCCTTTTATTGGGATTTAGATGCAAAAAAAGGGGCTAAATTAGCGTTACGGGCTCATGTCTCATTCAAAAATTGGCAGTTTCGACGGAGCCTGGAATCAAAACACGGAGTTTTTAATTTTTCTACGGTATAGAATCCTAAAGTTATTAACGCCAACAACATTTTCAAGCATTTTAGGCAGCCAAAAAAAAAATTTTTATCCAAGAGTTGCATGCCGTTAAAGTTGCGGGACCGAAATCTTATATTCCGGCCCTTGAAATAAGCCGTTTTCAGTAGAATGACCCATATGCATATATGTACACATATATGTATGACTCATTATATTGCAATGCAGTAAGTGAAATTTCAAGTGGATTATAATAGCTTTTCGGCTCCACACATACTATATATTGACACTCACACATGTATCGTAACGATAACATTTTTATCTAAAAAGAGCTCACATGCGGTGTCTGTGGCGGTAATAGTATATAGATAAAGAAGAACAAAAGAAAGAAGAAAAAATAAGTCGGGTCAAGAAAGAAGAGAGAGAGTGAGAGAGTACATTTTCGGGCAAGGTGCAGATGATGCGCAAAAACGAATGCAACTGATGCAAGGACGGGTTTTGAGGGATGAGAAGAAACGGGGGTCATGAGAAAAAAATTGCAGGTCTCCGCGCAAGATGCGCTCTCGCTCGTTCATTTACGCGTGTTCCTTTCTTCGTAAATATTATAATAACGTCACTTTTCGCATTGTCGTTTCTCCACACGTGCTCTGAGAGCTGTTTCTTTCTTTTACGTTTCACGTATATATAGATAATAAATTAAATCTGATACTACAGATTTAGCAGATTTGTTTTTTTTTCCACCCCTTCTTGAAAGTACCGTGTAGATAACTTGCAAAAGCCAATTTAAATGTTTTTGGGTATTTTTTTTTTTTTTACAGCTAACAGTTGCACTATACGTGTGATCATACTGTATTCTGGTGTTGAAGCGCGTTTAAACCCGTATTTTCCGTTAAATTATCTATATCTGTTATTCGTTTTTCTCAGGATTTTCGGTTGGCCAACGCACGTGGACTTTCGACGACAACAACTTTCACGCCACAATGTGTTTCCTAAAAACGATTGAGTATAATTTTTCTCATGAAATTTTACGTTAATAGCGTACAAAACAAGATAAGAAGGTAAGTATTAACTGTCAGTATTGCGTTTTGAAATTTTTCGACTCAAGAAAATACTGAAAAACATGTACGCACCTATTCATTTGCGTAACTTGAAGAACCACTGCATTATTTTACGTTATGTACAAAAATGGAAAACGATCGGAAAAAAAAAAATTGATGAAAAATGATTTCAAAATCCAATAAAAAATTAGGAAAGATCGTTAAAAAAAATGTATTTGTAAGGGGTAAGTGTTTCGTCTATTTAAATAAGATAAATCCAATGGAGCATCATAGTAATACTTAGCTCTACAAAAAAATCCAATCGTGTCGTCTAACGATCAACGATTAAAAATCAAAAAACGTCAAGACTTAAAGTAAGTATCCGTAATTCTCGGTAATTGTTGTTCCTATGCACATTCATACTATGGTCTCTATCTCTCTCATACCCCCTGTCATAAGGTACTTAGGTATAAGAGAAAACAGCCCCCGATGGCCCCGATCGGCCCTTGTGCGTGTGATTCAGTATTGAGCAATGAGTGAAGTAGAGAGAAAGAGATGGCAAACGGAAAGTAGGTACTTATCGGCACTTTCGACCAATCGCACGGCTCCTAGACCTCAACGGCCCGGCGGCCATTTTAATATTATTTAAAAGCTGCGCTATCATTGGCTGGCTAAGTTTGGAGTTTCGAGAGCTTCCCCCGTTCGTTGTGAAAGTGTGAAAAGGACAGAAGATTAACCAGACCTCGCATGCCTATATAAGGCGAACCAACCAGCGAGATTGTATAGTCTATTTACGAGAGGTCTAACTGGCTGTAGTAGCTGTGAGCACTGCTGCTGTGCTGCTCTCTGCTGTCGTGTAGGTAGTAGGTACTTTCAAATCATTCGATACGCCATATAGTAAACACCATACATACACCATATTCATACCTATATATATGTACATCCACTCTATACTACGAAACAGTGCGAACTGCGGTAGCGTGTTAAACGTGAGGGTATGTAACGAAAGTACTTCTTACATTTTGAATGAAAATTAAACAATTCAGCGTTGTCATTTGCTACGTTAGTTATAACGTTTTGCATCGAGGATGCAATTCTAACGAGGTAGTTTTTTAAATTACAGTAATCGACGGGCATTGACGAAAATATATAGTGCCAAAAGGACTTGCAAGGTATAATATAAATTTCGAGGCTAAACGCACAAGGAAACGTGAAAAGTGTGTGAATAGCGACTGCGCAGCTCCTCCCATATTTTCGGCAGTGTTGAGAGAGTGGTCCAACTGGCCTTTCCTTTCCTTACCCATTGAAATTATACGGACGTGATTGGGATTTGTGTGAAATTTACAACTCCGTTGTTACTCCGACTCAGACATCGGAAAATCTTGTTGTGTAAGTAGTTTTATTTATGGCGTGCAGTGTCAAAAAAAAGAAACTGTTCAGTAGTTTTGCCCGTGTGTGATACGTGTGTCTATATATATATGTTATAGGATACCACACAAAAACATAATTCGAGTATCGGAGCTATACGTTTCGGAGCGTTGTTTGACGAACGTTTTCGAAAAGAGGACACAAGCTCTAGACGTGGGTCCTTGGTCCGTGGAGGATGACCTCGGACCTCCTCGTGCTTCTTCAGTGAATAGAAGTTTTAACGAGTAAATCATCGTCGACAACGGTGCTAAATACATTTCGAAGTGTGAGTATAGTGACGAGTAAATCAGTGTCGACACCCATGCTAAGTTCGGCATCCGGAGCAACATCAGATAAAATGCAGACCCAGTGGCAACCGCAGCAGGAGGACGAGCAGGAGTTGCTGCTTAACACCAGCTGCCGAACTACCGCAAGCTCGGGCTGTGACGTAGACGATATGTGCTCGGTAGACGAAGAGACTTCGGGCTCCTCGCCGATGAAGCCGCCCATGTCCCTGCCGAGGAAACTGTCTTTCGATAACGTGGACATGGACACCACCGAGGATGATGAGAACGAGGAGGCTGCTCGGGGTGGCAGGAGTGGTGCCGGTGCTGCTTTTTCTTCCGGACAGACAGGTGCGTGTATAAAACTTTTTACCTCTGGCTGCTTTTTTTCTTCTTTCTTTCCTTCCTTGGTCGTTTAAGATTTGCTGATGCGCCTTGCAGCTGCCGAGCATCATGCGAGAGCCTATATTTTTTTTTTTGTGATTGAGGGCGTTGGAAACGTTCGTTCATGCATGGGGTATGTGGATGTGTGGTTTGGCAAACATTTTTATTTTAACTTGAACGCCTATTTGGACCTCAACTCGATGACTAATTGAACATTCGCCTCTTGTTGAAATTCAATACTTATGTTGTCATGAAAATTTAGTGCATGCCATTGAAGATTTTGGAGTTTCGTGAAAAATACAATTTGTAAAAAATGATTAGTCCTGGAAAGTAGAACTTTTTGCTGCAATTGCTATTTTTCTTCTTCCATAGATGTAGTTAGATTGCAAAAATGCAAATACGAGAATCTACGAGAAAGGTCACTTCATTTAAATATAGTAGTGGAAGGGAGATTTACTGTAACATTTATACCATTTTAATCATATTTAAAAACTCATGTATTTTTCCAAATCAAGTATCGTTTGTGTCGAGTGTACAACACACAATAACATTCACATCTTTTAGTAGTAGTCTAAATGAAGCACATAACTTTGACTCCAATGATCTAAGTGAATAATGACCAATGGACACAAAGAACAGGAAATTCTCATTATTTATGTGTCTAGGTTGTCCGAAACATATTACATTTAGAATGTTTATTTCAATTAAAATAAAAGTTACGTATTTTTGATATTAATGATTTTAGCCAAAAATACATTAAACAAATTCATGTTAATAGTTAATTCTATATAAAAATAATTACATAACTATAGACCTTAAGAGATTCACATTTTCATAAATTTGAACAACTTTCCATGTTTAATAAGCTTGTGTAAAAAAAAAGATTTCTAAATACTTGATACCAGATGATTAATATTACATAGACATCGTTGGTAATACAAGTTTCATCATCTAATTTATTTAAACCACTCGAAAATACCATCAATTGTATTCATTCGAAATTCAAAGCATGGTTGATCAACGTGTTATGACGAGATTATTATTTTAATATGAATACATCATCTACCAGCTTTTAATAATATCCTACAGAATCCCTAACAATTTCCATTTTTATCTGATAATTTGGATGAGACTTTAATTTTTAGAAAAAAGCATGTAAAACAATTAATATTCAAAGAAAAATTTTCTAGTTCCAGTGAGTATAAAGTCTTATCAAAGGGATACCACTCAGTCTAAAATGAAAAGCATGACATGCAGCCCTCCTTACAAAAAAGTGAGAGCGTTAAGGCTATTTGACTCACCAGCCACGCCAAAAACTCTAATAGAAAAAAGTGCTATGCACACGCCGTTGCCAAATAAATACTCTGCCACGAGACTATTTCATCCAGACAAGCCTAAAGCCATACCAAGTCATTGTCTGTCCAAATCTGATAGACCATCAGCAAATATCAACCCATTTACACCAAATGGAATGCTCATCACAGCCAAGAAACGGAGTAGATCTAAATTAAGTGGAATTGGGTATGTATAGATTACAAGATTCATAAATTTTGAGTGAGGAATATTAATTTAACCATTAATTGTATCTTGTTGAATTTTATAGGAGATCACCAAAGCTATGTATACCTAAATTTGACCTAGTTGATTCTGAAGGATCTGAAGATGAAGTTGAGCAGCCAACAAAGCGAGTGGCTCTTCAGGAATCTAATATCTCACGCTATTACCAAGAATTTCTTGAGTTGGAGCTACTAGGCACTGGAGAGTTCGGATCGGTTTACAAATGCATTCACCGTCTAGACGGTTGTAATTACGCTGTAAAAAAGAGTATCAAGCCAGTAGCAGGCAGCGTCAGCGAGAAGAATGCTCTTAATGAGGTCTATGCGCATGCAGTACTTGGGAAACACCAACATGTCGTCAGATATTATTCAGCATGGGCTGAAGATAATCACATGATCATACAGAATGAGTACTGCAATGGTGGAAGCCTTGCTGATGCCATTCAAAAGATGCGAAAGGACGGCAAGCTATACTCAGAGGTTGAGCTCAGGCAGCTGTTGTTACAAGTAGCCCAGGGTCTAAGATATATTCACAGCATGCATCTGGGTAAGTTCCTGTCTTTTTAATATTTATTTCATGTCTAACAAAAACATAAAAATTAAATCTTTATTTTTAATGTTGTTCCTCAATAGTACACATGGATATAAAGCCGGGCAACATCTTTATATCGCGTGAAAAAGGTCAGATGAGGGTGAATTATGATTCAGCTGATGACGGTTTTGACGAAGAAGAGACTGAGGAGGAGATCACCTACAAGATCGGCGATCTGGGACATGTCACTTCGATAAACAACCCACAAGTTGAGGAGGGTGATTGCAGGTATTTACCAACGGAGATCCTTCGTGATGACTACACGCATTTGACCAAGGCCGACATATTTGCTCTGGGCCTTACAATGTACGAAGCGGCTGGAAGTGGTCCTCTGCCCAAAAACGGTCCCGAGTGGCACAGTATTAGACATGGCAATCTCAAGGAACTTTCCCAATACAGCCGTGAATTCAATGACTTGCTTAAGGTATAATTTTATCATGGATTTTTTGATTAACAACTATAGTTTGTAGACTGCTAATGTAAAAAAATCTATTTTTTGTCGTATTGCAGCAAATGATTCATCCAAAGCCAGAAATTCGACCCTCTGCTGTGAGCTTAATCCAACACCGAGTCCTTAGTCCCAATGGCAACAAGACGAAGGCTCAGTTACGGCGAGAACTCAACGCAGAGCGTTTGAAAAATGAAATACTGTCGAAACAACTGCAGGAAGCAGCAAAGTGCCTCAAAACGATCGCACCCAATGTGGTTGGCTTGAATAACAATCAACATGGCAGTACTACTAACAGTGGCTACAAGCTTAGGCCAACGCCAACAAGGACGTCGTCACGAGTCATCGGCAAAAAGGTCAATCGTAGCTTTAGTGCCACTAATATATAAGAAGGCAAGCCAGTCTTTCGCGATAATCAAGCATTTCGTGTTTTTTAATATTAACTTTTCTTTTTAAACGTAATTTTTTTTTTGAGACTCGCAATGAAAAAAAAACAAAAAAAAAACAAAAAAAAAAAAAAAAAAAAAAAAAAAAAAAAACTCCGTTTAACCGCCAGTGACAATAAGTTATTCCAATTAAGTTTAAATCGTTAAAGTACACGTGCGTATGTATGTATAAATTTGATTCTTTTTAAAAAAACAGATATGTACCTGTCTGCCTATACATCTAAAAATAGGTATGGTATCAAAAGTCATGGAGAGAGAGGGAGAAAGTTTCTTTTGCTTTAATGCAGCACGCGAATATAATATACAGGGACTCTCCTCCCCCACCTTTCCAAGGCTCGAATCCTTCGAAAATCTCCACACCTTGGTGCTTCCGATGCGGGGGGAAAAAAAAACAAACGAAAAACTAAGGAATTAATGGGACAGAGAAGAGGAGAGCATTTGTGCGGTGGTGGTTGTTGCGTGCCCAACGACGACGACGTCAACGCAGCAACGAGGAGCAACAGGCGGCACAGGTTGCAGCTGTCCCGGATGGGGGGGAAAATTCCTTTATTACGTTACACTGGGATCCTGCAACTTTAACTTGCATATACCTACTACATATATATATACATGCATGCAGCACATGTTATTGTTTCTCCTTTGGAGGGAGCTTTTCTCTCTTATCTCTCCTCCTCCTCCTCCTCCACNAAAAAAAAAAAAAAAGGAGGAAAAAGTTGGGTGTGCAGATGCCTGTTGACACCTTCTGCATTGTGATATCCAGTTACTACTTTTTTTAGTATGTAAGTCGCTAAAGACGTTGTTTGTTTTTCATTAGGAAATTTGAATAACAAATATGACGAATTTTATCGCAGTTTTATGTTTCACTGCATTCGATGTTCATGTTGTCACTTTTAAACCGTCATTCTCGAGTTATCTAAAATATTACTATTTCAATATAAAATGTATTTCTCGCAAATCTCTGAAAATATGATAATCTAATGATTTTTAATTATTTACTCAACATTCTGATGGTTTAAACATAGTGTCTGCGTTTATAATTATTCAACAATCTAAACTCCGACTCTTGTCGTAACCCACACTTAACTTCAAAACTGTTAACACTTGTTACGTTAAACACTTTTTAAAAATAAGCTTTTCACAGGGCAAAGTGTACATGTAATCCTCCGAGAGCCTCTTCCCAGGCTCTCGCTTTCTTTTCTCTGATCCTAACGAATATTTTCATTATTTGATATGGTTCAAACTTGATAAACTATTTTTTTTTCGATATATTAGAAATTATATTTTGCTAAAAATATTTGTTTGCACTTGTGACATATTTTTCCAAAATATTAATCACAAATTATTTATGTATATCATGTGTAATAATGTGAATTCATGTATCAATTCTTGCTAACTGTCCCTGGTTAATATTCAGCCATGTGTTTATAAAACTGAGGTTTTCTTATATTTAGAACAGCCATAAATTTTACTAGGCAAACAAGGGTGTATGCTATATCTTCCTGCGTGATTATTATTTAAAAATATTTTTCTTTTTAACGCAGTAATTGGAAACAACCTTAATTTCAAATATATTTTTTACAAAGAGTTTCCCAACCCAATTTTATGTCAAGTATCTGTCAAAAATAAATTTTTAAAATTTCTTGAAAATTACTTTTTTTGTCTATCTTGTTTTTTTTTACAATGATTGCATGAATTATTTGCATGGATATAATTATTTTATCTTCAATTAATCAGCATTTTAAAGGTGCACAACAAAAAAACCAGACCTTCATCTTGGCTTGGATGGCAATGTACATGCCGACAGGAATGTCCTACTTCCTGCCTCGTGGCGTTATATACTATAGCCTACATTGTCAACTTATAACTTATTTTATATCCAGACTGTTAAATTTTTTACTCCTTAAAATCAAGTAATATTTTTTATTTATTTATTTTTTTCAATATAAACATTAATTCGCTGAATTAAATAAATCATTGAGTTTACAATTCAAAAATATATCATAGTAATTTTAAAGTTTTCTGGCCTTTGAATAAAAATTTATTGAATAAATACGTTGCGTCATTCCAGCATTTCAATCATTGTTTTTTTATTGTGGCTATATATAATATAAAGAAATAATGGTTTACTTCACTCTATAAGTTGTACTGCACCCTTATGTTTTGAAAATTTATCTCAATACTTTACTTCCACTTACATTAATAATCACATTTTTTCTACGACCAGCTGATAAATTTTATTTTTTTTAGTACGACTATTTTGTATTAAATACTTTATCAGGTAATTAATATTTCGTTGTTTACAGTATATTTTTTACTAGCGCAGAATAATGCAGAATCCATTTTATTGCAAATATGATGCGCTGATAGGTATTAAATACAACAACAAAAAATGTAATTATCGATGGCGTGTGAAGAAATTCAAAAGTTTATTTTGAATAAAAGTCTTAAACGTAACAAGTGTCAACGATTCCCGGTGACGCACCTCCGTGACAATATCTTTCCCATGTAACAGTGGTTATTACTCATCATGGAAAGTTTCTGTTTTATAATAAAAGCATGTTGTTTTGATTAAAACGACTGGAAGATATTTCTTTCGATTTACTTAAATTACACTGCTAACATCTTTCCTTTGTCAATATTTATAAGCTTGTATAATATTACCAACATGTATAGTTATTGTACATGAATAAAAAAACGTTATAACTATTATTATAATTATTATTATNGTATGGGCTTAGACTATCTCGATCGCGCTTATATAGTAATCGTGCGGGAATTTCGCCGCTTGACGGGAGCGAACTATGAGGGGCTTAGCCACCTGGCGAGTGGAGCCTGAAGCGCGAGAGATGTGAGACGCCACAAACGTTCACAATGAAATAAGCAAAAAATGTCTATGTAAATAGCTCCTAACACTACAGTGAGCTTGTGTATTGGGTGTACGTGAGCTGTAAGTGAGGGATAATAGTGGGGGTAGGCATAAGGCATTGCAAGCCGAGTGCCATGCTGCCCTCTGGTGATTAATTTTTTGGTACTCCCTCATTAAGCTTTGGGCAATGGAAATTTCCGCTTGATAACGGAAGTCAGAGCGAAAACGGTTTTTATTATTATAACTAATGTAGCGGTCACGGTAGCACAGTGGTTTAGGCTACGATTCTTGTAGCTCGGGGGCTTGGTAACATATGCTCACGAGTTTCGAATTCTCGGCCTTTACTCGCTTGGCTCGCACCTCTGGGAAACTAATTTTCTTAAGTGCGTAAGTATTTCCAACTGTGGTCCGATGGTTCGGAAGCCATGTAAAATAAGATGTCCCCATTGCTGTGTTAAGTGATTGAAATCTGAGGCGGTTTTATAATATGCCAGTGACGATAGCATGCATACGCAGAATAACACAGCAATGCAGAGCCGTTATCGGCACAATTCGTCAGAGCGGCTGTAAAATGTATGTACAATATGTATAAAACTATTATTGTCTTTGTTATATTTACGTTTCATCGAAGACTAGGAGTGGGAAAAACACTACTTGAGTAGGGGACCATAATAAAGCCACTTTCGAGCTTATAGGACGTAATATAATTTAGTATTTAGTCGATTATATGTATCAGTGTGGTGGTTGCGTCGAAAAGTCTTTCCGCTTGATGCGTGAACTGACGTAATTTTATGATAAATATAACGAATATTAAAAAGGTTTTTTTTTTTATAATTATTTACAGCCGTTCTTTTCAATTCCTTTTTTTTTTTTTTTTTTAAACGAAATGCAACGTATAGCGCGGATAGCTCGTCAGTGACGGCGTAGCGATTTGTTATCTTTTATTGAGCGTAATATTATACATTTAGATAACTAATATTTTGTAAAAAAAAAATTGATAATAAAAATTTACCAAAAGAGAAAACTTTCATACTTAATGTTATCATGCTTCCCATTTTATCCGATGACTTTGGCTGATTGAGATAGTATAACAGTTTATTGTACAACTCATCACTTGTTTAATATCCACGGTAAAAAGTTTTAATTCTTAAAAATCACGTAATATAGTTTTTCAGACGACTGTGTTGTTACTACACAACTACGAAATTAAATGTAAAATCAATCTGAAATCTAAGGTTTGTTCAAATAACGTTTTCCGACTCACTCGGATATACTTTTCTCATGAAAATTTAACCACAGCATACTGTCAATACTTAAGTATGTCTTCATTACTTCAAGTTTATCCGAGAACGTAAACAAATCTACTGTGTCATTTATATGAAATGATTGTTGTGTAGTACACGTGTGGAAATAAATCAAGGAAAAGGACAAATATGGATTCAAATTTTAATAAAAAGTTATGGAACACCTGACATAGGTAGAATATTTTTAAGAAGCAGAGATACAATTTTTAATAATATTGATTCTTTATTTAATGAAGGTATCGTCACATATTTTGAGGATGAACCTCATTTCTTTAATGACAACTATATGAAGTAACTTATAATTCTCATTCTAACACGCTTTTTTCGGGAAATTGAAAAAAAAAAAAAAAATCAAGCTCCTTGGAATTGTTTGTACACACAAAGTCGTTCACTTCATTTGTAAATTGAAATTATCTGGATACATCACGCGCATTTTCCTATTATACGTACGGAAAAATAGAAAATATTCTTTCATTAAAGTCATTTACACTTTCGCGTGACATTTTTCTCAATTAATAATTATAATCGACGCAATGTTGAGAAATCATGAGACACCTTCAATTTTCCATTAAAATCGACTTAGCAAGAAACATTCACAGAATACACTTGCTACTATAAAAATATTTTTAATAGTCTTACTTAAAATAAAAACAAATCACTCCACTTTAATTTTCTTGATTCGATATATATATATATATTTGTTTTTAATTTATTCGAGGGAACACGGTATACGTAATCAAGAAACACTTATTTAAATCTTTTTAAAAACACTTTTTTAAATCCGCATCAAATGAAACGTTATGTTTCGCTTTTAATGTCATACTCTACGTTATCTTGCAATCGATGGATCTGGTTTATATTACCAGCATAAATTATCATTTCTATTTACGATCTTGACACAAGGTGTCCAATCATTGAGTCGATAGCAATGATAAGTCACAAATAAGACACGCAGCGCTCTCGTACATGTGTACTTTATTCCATTGCCATGAAGACCTTTCAATTGAACAATATTTCAACATCCTCGTCGGACATTCCAAATTCATCAGACGAAAATCCTGGAAAATCTATGCTTTCATCTGCTGAATCGTCGATATCGCTGTTATCATCGCCATCATCACCATCATTGCGATCATCACCTTCACCATTATCGTCTCCACCTCCATCACCACCATCACCATCTGTTAATATATCATCAATACATATCACGACGTCGTTATCGTAACATTTTTTTCAAAAAACGAGTATACTTACCGTTGTTATCATCAGACCCCGAATTCGAACCATCATCTTCACTACCATCATCCATATCCTCCTCATCATCCTCTTCTTCCTCAGCCTCATCCTCGTCATTCCTACATCTTCCTACGTCGTATAAGCGAATGCACGACTCTTGTATGCTATCGAATTCACCGGAATTTTCCACAATAGCTATTTGCGTATCAAATTTATTGCATGCAAGATCGTAAATGCCCCGCTTTGTGTCGAACGTAGCTAAAAAAATATAATTTGTCGTTGGTGAACGATCATGCGTTTTTAACAAATAGATACGAAAATAGAAAATAAACTCACAAATGCTATTGTAATCAAAAGCGTCAAGAGTTTTGAAGGACGTCGCATACGTAGTTTCCTCTTCATTTTCCTGATCAATCGAGAACGCGTATATGATGTTATTGCATGGTGAAAAAATGATGTTCATCTGATCCAGTGCTGGTACTGTCTTCAGCAAGTGAAACGTTCTCAAATCCCAGACTTCAGTGTTTGATACTACTTCTGTACCATTTGGGTGGAACACTCCATTTAAGGTTTGGTTTAATTTGTCGAATTTGTGGATTTCCTTTCCCGAATTTACGTCCCACAAAATACCATCGCTAAGGATCAGCTCATCGTTCATACTGAAAGTCGCCTTGTTCTTATTGTATTGGTTTGATATCCTAGGCGTGAGAGTATTAATTTTTGTACCTGTACTTATATCATATATCTGAAAATATTACCACATTAGTCGATTATTTATTAAGCATGTACACTAAAATAAAAGAAAGTGGACGTTTAAAAATAATAAAATATATACCGTAGCAACTTCGTTCGACGTAGCAACGATCCTGTCCTGCTGCTTACTGAATTCGGCGTAGTCTTCGTTTTCCATCTGTATTTTAACTTCGAAAAATGCTCCAAGAGTCCAGAGTGCTGACATTGGTGACCGCCAGGGTGACGAAGTTAATAGTAAATCACCTCGCCTGTTGCACTCGATATTTGATAGATATGATTCGTGACAGGTATAAGTGTTTTCTTCGACCCCTGTCCTGGTGTTATACATTTTGACTTCTCCAGCGTACGTACCGAGGAACAGATACTCTTGACAAGGCTGTAAAACAAAAATTTTGAAAAATGTTGATAAATGACATCTTGCGGTATTATTCTTACTCGCAGAAATACTTACGGAAAAAGTACAACATGTGAAAGTGCTATCAATGTCTGAAGGACGGAAGGTTTTGACTGGACAAAAACGACTATAAATAAACCTTGTGTCCAGCCGTCTACTGTCTATTCCTAATTGCCTCTTTGACAGTCTCATAGCAATGTTTAGAGGTGCTGAATTCTTTTTACATGGGTCAGGGCATTTGTGATGTCTGCAAAAGCAAATGAGCCAATTAAAATATCAAAAAGTTAATAAGCGATTTCAATGTTTAAATACCAATACTTACTCTAACAAATTAAACTGCGGACATGTGACCATAGGATTTTTACATAGCGCATGTTGATTCGTCAAATACTCTGTTATAATAGAGTCTAACGTGATTGTATTAACATTTGTGGTTGAGATTCCTAAAACAGGGGCCACTACCACAGAATCACGGGAAATCTGTTTCATTAACGATCTACATAAAGCCTGCTGACTTTGATTGTTTGCAAGCTGAACGTTACTTTGACTGGTATTAGAATTAACATTAGTTTGACTCGTTGAAAGCTGCTGTTGCTGCTTATCTATAGCTTTCCTGAAACAAAATTAAAAATCATAAAATAGAGGGCAAGTTTCAAAATAAATGAACGCTTTTATAAAGTATATTACTTTGGGTTGATTTGCAACTTGACAGGTTGGTTATTTAAAATTGGACTTTGATTCGCAGAATCGTTGAGTTTTAACCTAGTAGAGCAATTATTCACAACAGGGGTAGAACAAGAAACTGCACTAGTGTGCGTGACAAATCGAGACGAAGTTGTTGGAGTTGTGTTTGTACGTGTCGTCGCATCTCTTTGTGTACACCTTGTGTTATACAGATTAGTAGAAGCTGCAGGAGAGAAACCTGGTCTTGGCTATAAAATTTAAAAGAAATAATTATTTTTTAATTTATAAATCATATCACATCAAAAGAACGCATTGAAGTACTTACACTTGTTGAAACTGGGTTTCTATAACAAAAGGATTGTTGATACGCCAAGGCTTTAGCGACTGTTGTTGAAGAATCAAAGTTTGCCTCTCTTTGTAAAGTTGCTGCAGTTTCTATTAAACCCTTGGATAGCAAATGCTGGTGTATAAGCTGGAAAAGCTGCTGTTCATTGTACTGTATTCTGGTTTGCGCTACCACGTTAGCCTGAAGCATTTTAAAAATGTTCCATTTATATTCATGTTTTTTTTTTTCACACGAAAACTTTTTATTTTACTTACCCTGTGCAAACTAGCTAAGGAAATTTCGTACTCAGCACCCGTTGGCTTGGCTCTTCCGGAAACACGCTCTATTAATTCCAAAGCATATTTTTGAAACATTACATGCTCTTGCCTCTTTTCTTGAAGTATTGGATCCTTCATCAGTGCTTGAATCTGTCCCTCAGCAAACATTGATAATTTACTGATGATTTGCCTGACTTTCTCACTTCTTGCAAGGCCAGCTAAAGCTCGACAAGCCAGAGCCCGGATGCTGTCTGCGTCAGTGATCGGCAATTTTACCATCATTAGTTGCAACAGTATCTGAAAACAATATTTTACATACGTTTGTGTAAAAAAATACATTATTCATAAATTAAAGATTATGGTACATAATTAAGTAAAAGCAAAGATCTACCATGATGCCGTTGTTCGATCTGACGCACTCCCAGATTTTTTGTATGAGCTCTTCGCTACTGTGCACATTAGTCTTCTTTTTGGCCGAACCTGTGACCGAGTACCTAGCAAGATTACCTCCTGCGCGACTCGTTGGCGCACACACGCAATTTATCAATGTATACAACGCCGCGCGCTGCACATCCGGATCCTGGATGATTTCGCACTCAGCTGCAGCAAGTAGAAGATTAACTGCGTTCGTCACTATCGTATCGGGCGTTTCAACGCGTTCGCACAGCAATAACATCACTTTAGGTACTACCGAGCATATTCCTATTACGTCTAAGCACGCACGTACTGTTTCAGCAGTCGATGTTGTTACACTGTCAACAAATGATAACATGTTAAAGTTCTATTCATTTAAAAAATATAAAGATTTCATAAAAATTTCAAGGTACTAACCGTCCACCAGCACTCCAATCACGAATACAGCCTATAATCTGAAACAGTATGTGAGTGCCACCTAAACGATGAAGCTGTTCCACAGGTGGCCACAACGACCTCATATTCATCAACTCTTGCAACACTTCAATTTTTGCTTGGACTTCTTCAGTGCTCAATTTACATGCCTTATAAGGAGGCAGAGACGGTTGGTAAGACTCGCGCTCTGTTCTTGCATTTTCTATTCTTTGGAGGTATTCTGCTTTCCAATACAGGTGAGCTTCCATATATTTTTTTAGAGCCACAGCTACGTGTCGGACGATTTGTCGCGCAGCGCATTCTTCGTCTTCGTTGAGAGACGACTCTTCCTCGATATTCAAAAGTGGTAATGTCGATATCTTTCAAAAAATGTATGTCGTTAATTAAAAAAATTTTTTTATTAAGTGGGTCAATGATTCAAGATGGAAAATTTACCACATTATAAAGTTTCCTCAAACCATCCTGCGCATCAAACTCGTCTAATATTACTCGGAACGAGAACGAAAAGCCAAAGAACATAGTGGCATGACACCTGCCCGAATCGTGACTCCTTTCCAGCAGCCAGAGCGTGTATGCTACAAGATCCGTAATCACGTGCTTTGGCAACAGACATACTTTTTCCATGGCATCTTCGCAATAAGCTAGATAATATAGGCAAATGGAAACACCTGTAGCTGCTACACTCGGCCTTGGGACATCGAGCAATCGCTGCAATCCGCCAATACTAAGGAACTCTATTGAAAATTTTTTATGGCAGAGCAGTGAGGCTAAATACTTAAGGGCTTCAAAAGCAAGCCGACTATCCTTTGTTTCGCGAACGTTTACATACTGCAAGATGAGCTCCAAAGAATTTTGTTCAAAAACGTGACCTAGAAACTCTTGATACTCACCCATAGGTGTTAGATACCTACGGATTTTTACGTTTTACATTTAAAATTTTATCGTTAAAAAAAGCATAATTAATACGTTTTTATTTAATTGTCTCACCTGAGAATAAGCATTTGTCTTGTAGCTAAAGTTGGTGGATAAATTTGAATATTTCCTATAACATAAGATTCCATTTCAGCCCAAGATGAATTTGAATTACCTTCAAGTAATGTGGATGGAGTGTTGTTTTTGTTTCCGGGTGTCTTAGACCATGGGCTTTTAGGAAGTTTCAAATTTTGGTTTGTCAGTGGAGAATTAAAGCTACCCTTGCACTCATTATTTTTTTCTTTTGGTGACGTTGTGTTCTACGAAATAAAATCAATAATTTGAAAGAAATATTTGCGTTCTACAAAGTAAAACCAATTATTTGAAAGGAATATTTACAAAAAGTTCCACTTAAAGAATAAAATTGTTACCTGAGCGTTGCTGACAGACTTTTTTGGTGTGTTCATAGGTACAGTAGCAGGGGGAGACATAAGTTCTAGATACAAATTACTTTTTTCTACTGGTGCTGCCTGTTCACTTTCACATCTGGTTCGTTTTAAGGGCGGCGATGATGGATTTTCATGAGTGTTATCATTTTCTGCCTCACCCTCGGACGATGAATAATCCGAGAGCTGAGGCTCATTTTTTAATAAACCATTTAGCAGCTTTTTGTCTTTCACTTTTCTTTTTCCAGGAAATGATTTTTTTTCAGAGTCCGACAAGCCGCTGTTTGATCGATTTTGGCCCAAGTGAGCAAAAGGCCGACATGCATTTGCTTGCTGTCTTTCTTCCGCTGCCTCTTCTTGTAACTCGTGCAACCTTTTAAGCATTAGAGGTACCATTTTTCCATTTTGTTCACGAAAACCTGTGGCAATATCTTGAACTTCCATAGCAGCAGCTAACAAACCTGTTGCATAGCTCTGCAGTGGTTCAGAACTTTTTTCAGCCCAAGAAAAAAGCCTATGAATCAAAGTCTCCATATCAGGCTGAAATACAGCTGATGTTTCAAGCCCCGGAAGAATGTCCAACATTAATCGGCAGGCTGATGTATTTAATTCTCTTACATCTCTGTTTGTTATACCAACTCTTAACCAGTAATTATCTCTTAAATAATCATTTATTAACTAGAAAAAAATTATGTATTAAATAACGAATTAAACAGTAAAGTCATAAATACAATGAGTAAGAGAATGTAGTCCAACCTTAGTCATAAAAATATCTTTTTTGAACAAAACTTTGAGAATATGTCCAAAGTTACAGTCTGGATCTGTCCTCGAGGGATGCCTTTCATCGAACGGATCAGGGTCCATTTTGTGATAGTTTTCAGTTTCTTGTTCTATTATTTCAGCCAAGCGTTGTAATGTTGGTATTGGATCGTAAGTAGGTGAATTTTGGTCTTCCTCCCATTGTTTTAGAATTTGAGAGACATCTGTCATGTCAGCCAATGATTCAGCAGTGGCCATCTGAAACAATTTTCTTACATATGCATTGGAACAATGAAAAATACTAAGTATAAAGAATTGCTTATTTTGACATATATTTAAAAAAGTTATTGGTTTAAGTAGATAAAAAAAACTAGCAGTCGTAATCAGGCAAGAAAAAAAAAAAAAAAAAAACATGTAAAACTTTGTGTTTGGTAATATGCAACTCTAAGATAAAACAAACGTCAAAAGTTACTGCCCAAAAATTCACCTTTAAATTAATGACTGACAAATTTATCTTAATACAATAGCCCGTGGGGCTGCTCTATAGAAAAAATCCATGGTTGACAAATAAAAATCTGCTAAAGCTCGACGTCTGTTGGTCCTTCAATGACCTGCAGACGATGTTGGGACGACTTATGACATTTGTTCTCGAAAAGAATACAGATATATTGATACTAGTTTTTGTACAAATACAATGATGTACTCAATTAAAGGTGTCGAGAAGAAACGAGATAATTCTTTTTTGATATTAGGTACGCTCTTGCAAAGTATAAATCGTCAACAAAGAATATACACGAAGGTTACTGGCGACCAGCGACACAGTACACGCACGTTTGCGACGTGCACCCACTACTAGCTGTTTCAGATGTACATACACGGATAAGTTATCATCACCTATAAGTGGTACCGCAAAGCTAAGTTGCGCATACACAGATTTACACGCATCACCTTGATGTATTTGAAGATTTTGAGCAACCGCGTGTTACATACTTATGGTAAGTATATTGCTTTTGATGTGAGACGATTTTTCAGTGAAATAATATTTGGGAATTCGTTTTGAAGTTAGCCAATTTTATTTTACTTTTGTATTTTGTGATTATTCATATGAAATTGAATCGACAGTGTTACATATTGAAGAATTATAAATTTTAAAGGGTCATGCTTGTAAGTAGTTGTAGAAAGAACTTGATTTAAGCTTACCATGTAAATTAAAATTAATTGAAAAATGAAGATTAAATCAATTTTTTACGGACACCACATCGATCCTTTTATAAAAAATACGCATCATTCTAGAATATTTCGGTTTATTGTCAGTCGTAAAGATAACCGAACTCAGTAATAAAGCCGCCGCTTTGAAATGAACAATAAACGTAAACAGAAACAAGTACCTGAACTTCAAATGCAAAGCCTCCAAAGCTTACAAACAAAATTGGATAAAGTGGAGCACTTTTATATACATACTTAGTACCACTTTATATCAAACTCCAAAAACAACGTAATCTCCGTAATCTCCACTGTCTAATTAGGTAAGTGTATACACATCTCATATCCGTGAAAGCTGTTAGGTTAGAAAATGCTTTCTTGTAAACTCGCTAAATCAGTGTGACATTTGTAATAAACTCACCTTTGAGATTTTGCACTTTAAAGATCCAAATAATAAGTAACTGTCAACCGATTCACTCCGATTCCTCAAAGTATTTGAACGACTGTCGTTAATGTCTTCAAACT
This sequence comes from Copidosoma floridanum, assembly GCF_000648655.2. The sequence goes on from NW_019379475.1 coordinate 752,892, forward strand.
TTATAATTCCGATCTGAGTTACTGTGCAGCGAGAAACTTCACCGACAAACTTTCGCGTGCACTGGCCGAACTGTGGAGCCGATGAGTAAGTTGGTAAATGGTACGTCGGTAGGGTTATACACCTACACTATAGGTATAAAATCTCCCTATTGTCCACGCCGCGCTTGGGCTTCAAAATCAAACGTTCAGTTGAGTGTTGTGTGAGTGTGAGGGGAACGAAAAAAACAATGCACCAAGAGCGCGCATAGGAAACTACCTTATCAAAGATCATAATATTATTTTATTACGACGTAAGATGGAATTCACTCATGTGTCCTCTCCATCTTTCTTTTTCTGGCTGTATATGTATATGTATATTTCATGCCAATAAAGATACTATCTATCTATCTATCTATCTTTCTTTTTATTATAAATATTTTTATTTTGCTATTTTATTCCCACACACTCTTCAACGCTTGCAACGTAGCACAGTAATACAGTATGGATATTGTAACAGATTTTCTAAACACAGTTTAAAAATGTTTTATGTAGTTTTATAACAAAAAATTACTCAAAGCTCATGAAAAGGAGAAAATGTATGTACACAAGTGCTGACTATAATGTTTATTTTTAATTAATCGTATATTTTAATAGATTGATTTTGTATAATTGTCGTAATTTATTGTTACACATTGTTTTTTATTCATCAATAACAATAAACATAAAGTATTTTGGTTTACAATATGACGTACATAAAATAAAAATTTAATGTGTTATTCCATTAATCGGTACTTCATTTTGACATGTATCATCTACTATAACTAAACTACTACATAATTCATTTAGATTATAAAAAATGGAAAACTTGCTGCTCGTGATATAATTTATACAACAGAGATAAACTTAATAAAATTAGCGCAATAGTAATACATTGTCTTAAGAAGAATCAGCTGCACCAAAAATTAATTTCCATTTTGCTCTTTCAAAAGAAAGTATAGCGTTATTTATCATTTAGTAATTATTTTCATTTATCTACTGTTTTAACGATGCTGAAATAAATATACACTAGCATCAACAGAGAAGATAATAGATTGGTATCTCTACAAACTATGTATTTACAATTTACATTCATATTTCTTATATACAGATACTCTTTTTTAACTTACATATAACATTAAATAGTTATGTACACAGTAAAATTATTTTTTATCATTTTCGTTTAAATGCATAGGCGGAAAAATTCGTTACATACTATTTTTTTTTTTTTTTTTTTTTTTTTTTTTCACAGACATAAAAAAAGTAAAAGTTAAGTAAGCATTGAATTATGCAAATACTATTATTTTTCAAAATGTTCTTTTTTCTTTGTTGTTTTGCCAACGACACCTAAAGGGTCGCTGTCAATACTGTTACAATGGAGGCGTTCAAGAAAACCGCATTTGGCACAGGAATGCAACTAGAACGCAGCTGTTGTTATTCATAGGTAACTATTGACAAGAGATGAAAATCATGAACTCCCAAAAAGTAATGAAATAAAAATAGTGAGAAAGATGCTAAGAGAACAGATGCGACGAGAGACGATTACAGTGATAACACTTAACCACGATACATCTTTTTATTCCATTTCAGATCTAAAATTATTTTTTCAAAGGCACGATAAACGAATTATCCTATTTTAATTATAGAGTGAATTACTGGGGGATAGAGGAGGTCACAACTGTTGCTCTCGACAAGGAATCCAAATCGTCGGGCCCGAGTTCTCGGCTATGACTTTTTTTACCATTGAGTATATATCTTCGGGTGTATCGCCTTGTACAATTGCTAAAATATACGAAATCAAAATTATACGTACTTAAAGTGTCATCCTAAAAATGATGTTTTCATTAAAATGAATTGATAAGTACCTGTAAAATATTCTCCAAATTCCTGTTCGACCTTTACAGCTCTGTCAAAAACTTTTTTAGCTTCTTCCTCGGTCATTCTTTTATTCATCTCCCTAAAAGCCAGTTCATCAAAAATCAATGATTTTGTCAATCGACAATTAATAACAATCATATTAATTAGTTTGAAAAATACTTACATGATAGACTCGACCGACTTGGGTTTGATGTAAATAGTGATGGGATACAGCTGCGCCACTTGCAGTCGTTTAATGGCATTTCCACTTACGTCCAAAATACAATGTTTTCCCTGAACAGTAAAAAAAGTTAACTTGTTTGCAAGAAATCTTAACATTGAGTTCACAATGTATGATACCTTTTCAGCGACTTCTCGCACTGACGCAAGCGCCGTCCCGTAAATATTATCGTTGTACTGTCCGGCTTCAATAAAAAGATTGTTTTGTATGTCTCTTTCCATTTGTTCGCGCGATGCAACGAAATGATAGTCTCGACCGTCCACCTCGTATTCTCTCTTACTCCTTGTTGTATCTGTACCAGAAAAGAATACGCTATTCACAAACACGTACACCGAGTAAATTTAGCCATGTGTAAATGTTGAATCGACAAAAATCTCATATTAATTAAATCAAAGGAAACTTTAGCAATAAAGAAAGGAAGGAAAAGAGCGACAAAATTTAAAAAAAATTACGTGGTATGCAGCTGTCGAATCTGTCGGGGAACTCGGAGATGAGATCCTCGTTGATACGATCCTTGAGTGGACCGACAATTATAATCGGCCGTGTATACTGTATGGTCACCCGCTGGACGGCTTCGTAGGACAAGACGCTCTCCTCGCCATCGGCGTTCTTGCTCTTGTTCTCGTTTGTTATCTCTGAAAACACAAAGAAAAAAAATACACTCCCTCTTCCACGCAAATTTTACACCCCACGCACAACTCTCGAGACTCGATGAATAATTAATTACCTACACTTGAACATTCTAAAAAAAAAAAAAAAAAAAAAAAAAAAAAAAAAAAAAAAAAAAAATTACAACACGAAAAACATGAATATTCCCGACCAAGTAAATAATTACCGCCTTGTAACAGTAACAATCTACGCGATGTAAAATTTCCCGCATAACAAATACAATTGAAGAGGCATTGATCCCATGAGAAGACACTCTCACTTAACGCACACTTGAGTATAAAAAAAAAAAAAAAAAAAAAAACGAATTTCACATTGCATAAAGGGTTTGAAACTTACGGTCTTGCACGGAGCCCTCCTCGGACTTGCCGTCTTTGTGCTTGGAGAACGGCAAAGTCCGTCCGAACGGGAAATTCTTCTTCTTCCTCTCGAGGGTCGACTGCTGCTGTAAGAACGCAATGCACATTGTAAGCATACATCATACACATTGTTCAGTACTTATAGGGGGGGTTGAAGAATTTAATTTGCGAGGCTCCTTCCCCGATCTACTACTTATATATATATATACTAACGAACGAAGCCGAGAGAAAGGAAAAAACGAAAGAAAGAGCGGCGCGTGGAAATTAAAAATAAAAAACGCCTCCTGCTTCTTCTCGCTCGCGGCGGATGAAGGTGTGTGTACTTTTTTTATAACTTCAAAGGAAAGGAGAAAAATCTTCTTCTGCTTCTTTTTTTTTTTTTTTTTTTTTTCTTCTCTCAAGTGACTTTGCATACACGCGGATGTAACGTACACAGCAACGTCCGGAAGCTCCGATGACCGAGTAATCGCTGCCGGCTATACGAAACGCTCCATTGTGCGCGTTATTGAGCAAGTCCGAAGTTCAATGAAATACGTTGGAGGGTAGCGCTGAAATGTCGATGAAAAAACCCACCTCCCCCAAAGTATAAGCTACGGTTTTCCTACATTCCAGAGAAATAGAATAAATAAATCAATCAAAAGCACGTATATCCTGCGGGTCATCATCGGCAATATCTTGTAAAATAAATTAAAAAAAAAAAAAAAAAAATAATTAGCATTTCANAAAAAAAAAAAAAAAAAAAAAAAAAAAAAAAAAAAAAAAGCAAACCTTATCGAGGATAACGGGCATGTGTCCTTGAAACTTGACCTGGCGGTCACGAGCCTTCTGTTTGCGCTCCCAGCGCTTGCGGGACGGTATGATGCCGAGGGCCTCCTGTTCGCCGAGGGCCGTGACCTTGCGGGCCTGCCACCACTCGTCGTCCGAGGCATTGGTCACGTGCAGTATCTCCCCGTAGCTGAACGCCAGTCCGTGCGACGGCAGCCCGTCGTCCTTGTTCGGGTCGTAATTGAACAGCGTCCTTTAAATCAATAATCCTCTTTTTTTTTTTTTTCTTCTTTCCCTCTCATCTTTATTTTTTATGTTTTATCATTATTATAATAATAAATGTCACGCACGGTGCACGTGTATCACCGTATTTTTGTTTTGTGTGCAGTATATACACATATGATGTTCATGGGAACGGGGAAGTGTTGGTTATTGATTTTCAAAGCTCTCGCCTTGAACGGGAGAGAAAGAGAGAGGAATAGCTCTCCCCCACGTGGTTGGTAATTTAAATTAGCCGCCACGAATTGCCGGATCAAGAGACGGGGGGAGTATGTATAACTATATATTATAGGGAGTAAGGACTCAAATCAGGATCATGTACTTTAGTAAGGGTTAAAAAAAAAACGTATGTACTAACTTGACGTAAAAAGACTTTTTTTGCGAGGTCCTCATAAGGCTGCCTGTCATGGAAATGCTCCTGGAAAATTTTTCAGCTTCGGCTCGCTGCGATGCAACGGCAAACTCTCTCTCTTTCTCTCTTCGGTATCCCTCTAACGTGGATCTGCAACAAACAAACGAAAAACATCAATAAGTTGTATTGTTTTATCGAAGCCACGGTCTATCATTGCGCAATTGCTATATTCTCATCGTCGTGTGTAACGGCATGTAGGTATTTCAGAATCATCCACGCGTTATTATTAGCCCCGAGTTTTTTTTCGAAAAATTCATCGGGAGCTTCATGCATACACGCTTCACTCGGACGATCACGATTTTAATTGAAGTTATTTACAGCTTCGGCGTACCTATTATATATTTAATCTCTTTTATTTCTTCTATTGTTCTCTGTTATCGAAAGCTTCCGTCTGTCATCTGTATTTTTACTCGGCAACCAAACATTTTTTTTTTTTTTTTTAATTTTAATAGATGGATCGTGCCTGTGTGTATAGTCTTGGATCCAATAATAAAACCACTTACTTAATCCTAAATCCTGTATTACCAATGTCTGGAAAATAATTTCTACGTGCATTTTGACGAAAGACATTGGCTGAAGCGTTTGTTTGGCCTCTTAAATAAAAGTTTGTGGCACAGAAAAGGCTGTACTTGAGTAAAATCTACAAATTTTTTTCGGAACGCGATTATGTGAAACGTCGATTTGCTCTTTTTCCTCGGAGCTCTGCCGATTTACTATAGCAAAGTTTTTTTTTTTTTTTTTCAACTCCTCAACAGAATTTTTACCCTTGCGAAAATAGTAGTGACACTTTTGGGAAGCAGTCACGCGTAAAAAGAAATTTTTGATAGAAACCTCGTTTCGAGTTTTTCCTGTACGCTTCGTATCCACTCGTTTGCCGAGCGGCCTCTTTCTTAAATAGCGATAAAAGTATCTTCTGGTTTTTTTTGCGCTAAAAAAAGAAATTAGAAAAACGTTAGTTATGCCCGTTGCTTCCCATCTGGTTGTATACGTATATTATGTAATTTAAAAAAAGACGTATTAATTACTTATTTTATAATTCACCGCGCACACAAAGGCTTGGCGATAACATTGCATGAAGAAGAAAAAAAAAAAAAAAACTTCCACCGAACGAACCACAGGCGACATTGAAAATATTCTCTCTCTTGTCTCTGTAGCATCAGAGTTAGAGCGAGGAAAAAAAAAATATGGATAAAAACAATAATAAAACGAGTCTGTTAACGCTCCTTGACACTGGAAATACCCTGCATCGGCTAACAACTACTCATCGTACTTCACAGCATCGATATTTCCTTTTTCCTGTTCATACATCTGTTATGCATTTTTTTTAATTATTTTTTTTTTATAAGTATTAATTATTATAAAAGATACCATAAATATACTCGTTAATTTTATACTACCCAACTTGACTTTACAATGTTTTTCGTGCAACAATATTTTCGGTGAAATATCGATCGACATTACTCTTTTTTCAATGAATTGAATTACAAAAAAAAAAAATGTATTAGCCCAATTAAAGTGGATGAAAAGCACACTACACTTAATCGCTTGCTTTATCGAAGTATTATACGGTATGGCTCGTTGCAGCAGATATGTTAGCGTGAGTACTTAAACGTGAAAAGTGACGCTTTTCACTTGCATCATTTCACTTTTTTTTTTTTTTTTTTTTTTTTTTTTACATAACGGATATCAATTAGTTTGAAATGTAACACGAGCTCGAGCACGTGGCTTCAAGGAGAACAAACTCGTTATGTTCATTCATTGACTCCTCGTATAGAGACGACTGCTTATACTACTTATATATATATATACTAACGAACGAAGCCGAGAGAAAGGAAAAAACGAAAGAAAGAGCGGCGCGTGGAAATTAAAAATAAAAAACGCCTCCTGCTTCTTCTCGCTCGCGGCGGATGAAGGTGTGTGTACTTTTTTTATAACTTCAAAGGAAAGGAGAAAAATCTTCTTCTGCTTCTTTTTTTTTTTTTTTTTTTTTTTTTTTTTTTTTTTTTTTTTTTTTTTTTTTTTTTTTTNAAGGATTACAACAGGTAATTTTTTTATGCATATAGTTGTCTACTGATTATTAAAAAAAATATAAATCAGTGCATTATGCATTATGCTAGTGTACAAAAACATTTTTTCTACTATTGATTTTCAAATGTTTCGGTTGTCTTATACCGTAGATGAAACTGTGTAACTAATTAACATTTTTAGCCCAGTCCTGTTGTAAAATAGTTAGGTTTTGCCTTAATGTTATCAAGTTTGATATTGAAACTATTGTAGAATAACGTTACAATCAATATGTAGGGTAACGCCAATTTAGTTTCGCGCGGAATGTTTAAAGAAATTGAAAAAAATTAAAATTCCGAAAAAATTCGGTGTTTTATGACATATTTTGACAAATATCTTAATAGTTAAGTACACTTATGATAGTTAAAAAAATTTAATTTCTTCTGCCAAATAAGATGATAGCCCAAAAAAAAAAAAAAAATCTTAGACTTAAATGCTCTAAAAAGAATGAAAAAATTATTTTTGTTTTCATATAAATCAAAAAAGAGGTAGTCTAAGGTACGTTAAACTTACGTTAATGACAAACTACTAGAATTCATAAATTCACAAATTATTTAAAAAAAAAAAACTTTAGGTAGAGAGTAACATACTACGCACACACGTTGCAGCGTTCTGTAGAAAACACGATAAGCAGCGACGTTAAAATGCTACGTAATTTTTTTTCAAGAAAGCCAGAGCCGCCGATTAGGTCGAACAAAAGTTCTCTGGTCTATGCACTTCCAGCACTAAAAATAACGCGATTACGTTAAAGCTATTCATAGACTTGATAAATTTTTAACACTCGTGCCTTATACCATATACACTGAGAAATCTACCATTCAAATTTTTTTTTTTTTTTTTTTTTCCTCCAACTACAGCTCTTATCCGTTACTTCGCTAGTTTTTCCTACGTACCACACACATGCGCCAACTCTTTAATTGCGGAACTGTAATAAAAACATTTTAATAAAAAATTACTCTCAAGACGTGCGTGTGAAAACTCCTTGTTAGAATAAGAATAAGGGAAAGGACTACAGTCGTGGCGATGTACAGCTGGCGACGAAAGTTTCACACGCGTTTGTGAGTCAACGACGTGTGTAAGCGATTAAGTAAGACAGTGAGTAAGTACTTGCACGTATACATACATAGAAGAAAAGAAAAAGACTATACAGTACGTCGGTTCAACGCGACTTGGGCGACCTAATTTTTCGCCATCGCATTATTCCGCAAAGCCAAAAGTGCATGCAGATATCGAGTCACTTCTCTTTTTGTGTATACAAATGACCCCCCCCCCCCTCTCTCTCCCTTTGGTTTTCAAAGAGACACCAAAAATCTCAAGTACAAAAAGAAGAGTAAACTTGAGCACGGATAAAACAATACGTTTTGCAATATTGTACGAGGTCATCTTCATACATCACAATGAATAACTAATAATTATACTGAATGATGACATTTTTCATAATTTATCGCGTTTTGATAGATCACGCGTCAAGTAACAATAGACATTTTGTTCAAATCTAGTAAAAAAATTTGCAACCAATGCAGTACAGATTTAACAATTTAAATGTATTCATGTTTTTACGGGCATACAGCACCGAGTCATCAATTTTCTTGAAACTCGTTAAAAAAAACAAAAATACATATTATCCAAAGATAAAATCACCAACTTCAACTTCATAAAGAAAAATACGAAAAGTCACTTGTCAACCTTTGGATGTAATATTTTCAAATTAACGAAACGCATTGTCTTATGAATTGAAAAAAAAAAAAAAAATACACCCGTAAACAATGCAGGTGCTCGAAAAAAAAAAAAAAAAAAAAAAAAAAAGAGTCGACAAGAAGAAGAAGACACTATTGTGCGCATGCATTTTTATCCTGTGCAATAAAGTTCTCGAGGGCGATAGATTGAAAAGAGGCGCGTGCCGCAATTGTATGACGTAACGATTTCGCGGAGAGCTATTGTATATTATATTGTGTACAGCAGTATACGCCCGCGAACCTGTTGCAGACGTCTATATATGATATGGCTCTCCTTATTATCCGCCGACGCGCGCGTATATATACACGTTCAACATATTACATGCCCAATCACGCAATAATTCTCAAATCGGACGTAAAACCGAGTGTCTCTCTCTCTCTCTGTCGATTGTTTCCTCTCCGCGGCTAAGTACTTAGCATACCGTGTAAACATATTGTGCACACAATGCTGGCGCGCTCCTTAATTGCAACTCCTCCGCGTGAGCTCGTTTTTTTACGAGAGTAGAGACCGGAAACTAGAGATCAGCATGCGAGCGAGCGCTTTTTTTTATTTACGAGCCGTTTGGCGAACGAGAGCGAAAATCTATTGTTTACCTCCACAACCACCCTGTAAACGTGATTGCGTTCGTTTTTTTTTTTTTTTTTTTTTTTCGAGCTACATGTAATTATATGTACCCTCACAACGGCAATGTTGGATTTCATTTCGAGTTATGTGTGAGTAACACTGCAGAGGGGTATATTGTTAAAAATTAATCGGAAAAAAAGAGGCCACGATCGTATATAATACCTTTTGCATATTTAAAAGGCAAGCTTTGATGTATATATAGGTACTCTCAAACAGGTGTGTACATTTTAAATAATGCAATAATCCTTTTTTTTTTTTTTTTTTTAATTTTAATAGATGGATCGTGCCTGTGTGTATAGTCTTGGATCCAATAATAAAACCACTTACTTAATCCTAAATCCTGTATTANTTTCTATCGCACATGTCATTCAACAGGGTACGGTTAGAGAGAGCCTCGAGAACTTACTTTGATTTTTCCTTTCGACAGAGAAAGAGAGAAAAAACTGCAGTTTTCATTACCTATCATTATTTTTTTCTATTTTTAAAACAGACGTGTCGTAAGTTCCAGGGTTGTCGAGCGGTTAGGTATACATATTAAACGCTATTGTGATGCGTTTCAAAAAGTATAATTTCCCCGTATAGCATTGAAACGAAATTGTATGCTTGACGATAATAAAATATAATTGCCATATCTCTGATTCGATTGCCATAAATATACGCGTACAAATTATAAACTGCTAAATATGATCATTACACGGTGGTTTAAAGTAAAACAGTATATCGTTCGCGTGACTGTATACATATCATATCAAAAGGTTTAATTGTATACACCTTCGCACGTGATGATGATACAATTTGTGTGTTGACGCATACACAATAAGTATACACATGGATTCTATAGGGTATTGGATTCGCGGTAAAGTAACTTCCTTAGCTAAAGTGGCCGGCAGGCCCGGCAAAGTTCAATTAATCGAGCGTTAAACGGCGTTTGCCGCGGTAGGTGTGACACGTTCGTACGGTGATTTATCAATAAAATTGCTTCCCATATTATATTTTTATGCGTATACAAGTTGCAACAACTATCCTCGACTGAGAAGTTACACACGGCGGAAGTTAATAATTCATCAGACCGATGTTTGTTTTTTTTTTTTTTTTTTTTTTTCTTCCTCACCTTGAATAGAGCAATTTTTATTCGATTAAAAATAAATCCACCCCATTCACCTTGGATCCTCCCCCCCCCATACACGAGATGTTATCATCGATGCGCATTTACGTGCACGTGTACACCTGTATGTATCTTGACTTTCGTCAAAATTTTCTCAAAAAAAAAGAAAAAACCTGAAATTTTTTCTTACGCCAGCTAATGTCTTTCGAGCAATGAAATTCCACGTTATCGTGTAGAGAATGAATTTCATGCCTGTATACATAAGTAAGTATGGTGCGTATGCAGGAATCGCGGAAAAGCCTTCCTTCTTTCCGTACAGTTGTACTTACGCAGTAGCAGTGACTTGCGTTGTATATAGCGCGTGTAGCGGGAAAAAGAAAAAAAAAATTACATCAATTAAGTAGATGGCTCGCGAAATGCAGATCGGCTCCTCACGCGTGCCGTACAGTCATAGACATGTGCCACACAGTGTCACGCAGAGCACAAGGATATGCCTGTCGTTGCGTAATCCGGAAAGAGACAGGTCATGTTTTTTTTTCAATTCTTGATTGTTGTTCTTTTATCTACATTTTGCTGATATTACGTGCATATACAAGACAAGTGCAAGAAAACAAGTTTGAGAACATACAAGAGCTATCAAAAAAACTCAAGTTGGTATAAATAATGTAACTACTCTCAAATGTGTATATTATTGTTTAAGAACAATCTAATACAAAGTTCGATGCGTCAAATCTCTCTAAATATATGGAGTTTATTGTTTAAAGGGCCCAGAAGTTGAATCAACTCACAACTTGTTTGAATTATGATGATTCGATCGTCAATCAAATGGTCATATAAAGAAGAAATTTTCAAAAATAAAATGTGTTGCCTAGTATAGTAAGTATACGTTGAGTTATAAGTTTGGTTAATAACTATATACTGTAGTTTCATGTCGAGGTCGAGTTCATTCAAAATTTACATAATTTTGTGGTCTTGGACTCCCAATTTGGATCGTGTACTTACTCTCTGCACTGAATTTCTTTTTTTGATAGACTGGGTTATACCTTGAAAACAACAAAGCTCGATGATGTTCGTGCTTCTTCGACATTACCAAGTTGGGACTAGAAACGCCAAGATCAGTTTTTATACGGTACAATCAAAAATTTCAAGAGCTCCAAAGTTCGCACATCCCATATGTTCAAATGCATTTATCAGTGGCATCAGTGTACACAAGTAATATGATTTCAAAACTCGCACAATTTCGATACGTCAGAGGGGAAGTTGCGTCTGGGGCGTAATATACTTAATGCGAGCGGCGGCGGTGGTGGAATGGTCGTTTAAAATAATTAAGGCCAATAATTTTCAACTTCCTCGAAGACGCGAGACAGAACGGAAAAGTTGACAACAACAACAACAACAACAACAACAACAGCTCGTATGGTAATTTTCTTTATTATAGCGCAACAAACATAAAGAGAAGGAAAAAACTTTCGCAACGAGAACCATACGGTATTTCTTTTCTTCGAATACTTAACAACGAATTGACATGTAAGTGTGTAACTGTAGTCCACCGATTGCGCGATCTGGTACTTTCACCGAGAAAAGCTTCGATTTCAAGCCAAGAAACGATTGACATTTTTTTCCCAATCTCAAAAATTATTTTGATTTACCTCGTGATTCAAAATTTCGATTTAACCCTTTATTAATTATTTTTATGATACTTCTTTGGTGTATCCAAATTTTAACATGATAAAAAAAAACATTACCTCAACTAATGACACGTCTCCAATATTAAGCCGGTAAGTTCTAAATAAAGCATAGTTTTCCACCAAAAGGCCGTAACGAGCGCCTAATTGTAATTTAATTTTGAATTCTACTTACAGACATAGTACCAGCGCGTACTTATACTCATTAATTTTCTGGCAGCAAAAGCGTGCCTGGCATTCCCCTTACTCTGTTCCACCACTTACACTTGCTTCTAAATGACATTCCCATTCTTTTGTACCCAAATAAAAAAATGTTTCATTATCAACGCATTTTAATATATTTCTCACACTAAAAACTTTTGGGTCTAGGTGTCATCCACACCTCTATTATACTATCGATCGAGCAAACAATACAAGTATATACTTGGGCGAAGAAGCAGCAGAGCTCTTATCAAATGACTTCAGGACAGGCGTGAGAGTGTGTCCATATACGAACATTAAAATAAAAAAGAGGTAGTTCTTGTCCATAAGGTTTTTTTGTCATTTTCCGCCTTTCTTTTTTCTCTTTTGTTAGAACGACAAACATATGGGTACAGCTATACAAGTTTTATAGGAACCATCATGATCATGACATATGTATTAGATGTGGTAGTAAAATATATATATATGATCTATACATCTTTTCAATCTCTTCATATATGTATACTACTTATGCCGGTGGTGTGAAGATCGATAAGGTGAAGTAGATGAGCGCGCTTTTAAAAATTAAAAAAAATAAATAAATAAACGATCTTTTGAACTGATAGGAGTAAAGAGTTATGCATAATAATCAAATTGGTCTTATTTTAAGATCTTAAGGCATGGAAAAACTATTTAAGTAGTACTTACAGTTATGTCTACTGGAGGGTGGGGGGAGGAGGGGCAGAAAGATAATTTGTATGTGTAATAATGGACATACTTATTAAAGTGTACACCAGAGGAATGCTTAAAAGGCGTGTGAGCTTGAGTTCTATTATACTAGCACTTGTCTTTTGAGGTTATGGGCCTTGCATTCCTCTGCGTACCAAAAATGTTCCCGTTACATTAGGAGCGGAGCTATATTGTATAAGGGTATACCAAAGTAAAAATAAAACGACCGTACTTAATGCATTGTTAGAATGGAGTTTGTCTCGTCAGAAAATAAAAGAAAAACAAAAAACAAAATTACCTGCAAGGGGATCACGACTGATGTATTTTAATATCACTTTTTCTTCTTGCCACTATTTGAAACCAGCTGATTGTTTTTATCTTTACAAGTGTGTTGCCTCGAGATTAAGCTGACGTATTTAATTAAATAATGAATCAATCAATTAATAACGTTTATAATTGTTGCTGTCAAAAGTGACGAGGGCACTGACGCTGATATTGTACTTGAACACTACACACTGCAGTATATAATATATTGTGCATATATATGTATACACACACTTAGCTACCACCACCACACCTTTTCGTGATTTTTTTTTTCTGTACCTCTGCTCCGAAATGACACGACTTCAAAACCACGCACTTTTCACTGAAATTACGAACAAAATATTTGGTAAGAGATGAATCAGATTTATTTAAGTATTTTAACAGCCGATAAAATATCTACAGGATGCACGTAATCCTTGATGAAAGACAAGAAGACACTCTGTCCGCGGCAGCATTGGCTTTAACTTAAAATGTAAAAGAAAAAACGGAGAGCAGCAGTCGAGAATTACAGATATTATCGTCCACGTTATTTCTTTTTGTGCTCTAAGCTCCGAAATATCACTCACAGCTGATTTTTTCAAAATAATATGCTCTATTTTGTGTATACGTTCCTTAAATGCTCCTCTTCTTCTCTTCTGTATATAGACATAAGTGTACATATATATTCTATGCACTCTACACCTTGATTTATACTCGTTTGAGGTTATGCTGCGCACCGCGTCGTCATCTCATTTTTATATACAGGTACAAAGTATATATCTTCTCGTTATCTTTGCGTTATGAACACTCGCGATTGAGTATTTATAAGTATTTTCGTTTCGGTCGACGGTATAATGTAAGTTCTATAGGGTAGAAGGAAAATCGGAGTCGGTAAAATTATATATATTTCTTAAAGATTATACACCTAATATATATACTATATAGGCCTTAATGCCCAGCATGCACACTCCATGAGCAAGTAGCAAGTCGTGAAGAAAATTTGTCTGCTTTTTCGCCCTCGAGTTGCGTAAAAGTGTATGTCCAGCAGTCCAAGAGAAAGATGGCCTATTTAAAAATAAGTATAGGGTCGTGGATTGTATTTGTACTATTTGTAGGATTTGTGGGTGGGATAATATACCTAATATAAGTACATCAGTACATGTTGAAAATGTGGCAACACACACAAGCGAGAATGATGCATGAATCATGAATGCAATGATTTTCCTTTTCTCTGCTGACATTATTTGAATATACTTCACAAATTTTTGGCCATTAGTCTGGTGCTCGTACTTATACAAAAAAATCTAAAATCACAACTTTGCTCAACAGGTATACTTACAACCTATTTATTTTCAAGAGTAAAAGTAAGTATCGTTCGTCGGTCAATATCGTTATCGAAAGTAGCCGTTTAGTCTTGAGTCCCCGGTGCATTTGATAAGTATACTAGGTACTGGTTACATGGCCATTTGATGCAATTACATGCAGATGTAGTCGGGTTTTAAATCAACATTTTTTGTACCCACAGACAACTTAAATAAAAAAAAGATAGATTTCATGGCTTTCCAATACATCATTGGATTGTTTAACTTAATTATCATTCGTCATCTAATGTGTGTTTTATAAAATCTATAAACAAAAGTTTTCAAAAGTTTAGCGTTGACTATCGTTTGAATCATCTATTTTTATATTCCGAACAAATACGGACACTATTATGTTTGGCCTTTTTTACTCTAGATTCCATGTAAAACAGTAATTACAAAAAATTTTGCTCAATAAGTGAGTGATTTATGAGGTCTCAATTCTGCTTTAATGAACAAATTTTTTACGCGTCAAGACCATTAAATTTTTGTTCTTACAACTTAATATTTCGTAGACAACAGACGTTTCTCTCTGAAAACACAACACGCCGTGTTATTTATTAATTAGACGACATGATTCGAAGTAATTAAACACACTCGACACTTTTCGATCATGCACCGGCATTGTTCATACTCAAACGTCCCTACACCTATAATTAATGTTATATTAAAAAATGCCACAGTTAACATTTTTTTATGAAATAAAGAAACTTCCTCGCAGGTACAACTAAGTATTTATTATAAACTTACCCATTAACATATTGTCGAGCTCCTCACTCTCCAGCATAAAAAATATCACAAATTCACCGTCAAACTACAAATTGTAGGGTTTCTTGAAAATTTTTTAAAATTCGTCCCGCAGACAAGAAGAACAAATTGCGAGCTTTTAAACGCCTGCTGGCATCACTGGTGAAGAAGAAGTCACAAGCCCATGTATTGAAAATACATACTCCTAGGTATACAAGGCTAACTAGCGAGGGCAACAAACGAGATGTAAGTTAGGTGGTAAGTATACAAGTAACGAGACACTAAGTATATTCTTTATTACTCTCTGATGTCTTTTCCACGGCTTCTGTTAAGGAAAGAGAAATTGCTGTAGGTATGTATACTCACGAGTACGCGCTCGCGAAGGAATTCCGGAGTCGACTGCTGGTGACAGCAGCTTGAATTTCCTGAAAGAGCAAAGCAAAGAGTTCGGCGCATGTGTGCGGTGTGATGGCATCACCTACTCCCGATATTTTTTACACAAGTAAAAACGTTGCTGCCGCTTCTCCACTCATTTGTTGGGCTTTCTTTTCGTCTTCTTGTGGGTCTTGTTGCAAGAGGAGAACTGGAACTGAGGGAAAAACTCGTTTGCAAGGCTTTACTCTGTTTTTTAACTTTTGATGGTTATTCGCGGTTGTTCTACCTATATGTACGCGTTGATGATTAATACAGGATTAATAGCACAGCTCCTCTTAAGCTTGCATTCTTGTGTACTGCAGTGGACATGTGACCAAAGTGTTGAAAAACCGGATTTTGAAAAGTAAATCGAACGAGGGAATTGACGATGTAGAGGGTAGACGCGAGGAATTATTGAAGTATATAAAGGCTTCTTTGAACGGCAAAGGAAAATTCTCATTTGCTGGCTTTTTTTTTTTTTTTTAAGGATCGGCAACAAATTTTCTAAATAAATAGGAATGTATATAGGGTAAGGGAGATTGGAGCGCTTAACGGTGATTTTTCATTAAAGTCGAGCTTGCGGTACAAGGACATAAGTATTATTTTGCAAATTAGAAAGGCTTAGTAAATAGTAAATCGTTTGTTGAAATTTTAAAACAGATGTGACAGACAAAATTTCTCGAATCATGTAAACGGTAATGATCATATCGTTAAGTAGTTTAAATATGAATTTTCAACCTTTCGTAGGAAAAAATTATTTTAAATATTTTATTTAATTAAGTTAGATTCAAATAAATAAATTCACTTCATGGCGTATATGTAACTTGCCTCGTTTGATAAATTTAAAGTCCGCTATTGAATTTAACCGTATCGATCTCGGCATACTAGAAAATTGCAGCTCCACCTCATGATCATAATTTAATCATCAGACAACAAAACTTTCGATCACTTCCTCGATCGAGACCTTGACACGCTGTTCTAAAGATCTAAAGTCGATATTATAACGGTAGGTATAATAATGTGTGCCATTCATGGTTTAACGTAGCCAGTAGTAATAACAAAACTATACACTGGCATTAGAACAGGGCCTTTTAAAAATGAGGTCGCTTTTAATTACTAGTTGGTATAGATTTGTATGATGGAATATAACATTTTCAACAAAATGAAAGTCTGTTTGGGATTTCAGGAATAAAATTGTGTGGAATTGGCTTGTACTTTTTAATTAACAATATTTTGGTAAAGTAAAAAGATTACATTTGGTCTAACAAAACTCTGTTCTCAACTGTGTGATAATGTTCATACATCAATTATTCATGTGTTTCAATTATTCTAACATGAGATTTTTACATTAGAAGAATGAAAAGAGAAAGTTAAATGCACATGAAATGTAGTTCCACAAGTTAAAAAAATTGAAACACATGTCGCCACTAAAACACTTGTCTTAACCACCAGGTGTTTTATACATTTATCCTGGCTTGACACCAGGTTGCACACCACCAGCAAGATTTTGATCTTGCATTGATATCTGAGTTAACTTTTTGCCAATTCTTTCATGAACATCGAGATACTTTGCAACGCACCTGTCAATACAAACTGCTTCACCTTTACCCAATTCTGGTTCTGAATAGCTGGGAGCAATGCACTTTCTGTGACAAGCTGATGTCATCCGATTGTACATATCTGACATCATTTCAATCTCCAAATTTTGAACCATCTTCAACTTTTCTTCGTCTAACGGTGGTAGTTGGGCCATTTTGTTTATCGCTACCTTCTTTTTTTCAAATTTCAAAAAAGTTGCATTCAGCTCTCGAAATCAATTTACTTAATTTAATGTCGGAATTGCTCTGGCACTGGTCTGACTGTTTTACTAGGATCATCAGCTGCGGTGGCAATACGTTGTCTGGCTTTCATTGCCTCATATCTGTGAGAGTCTACGTATTGTTTTGATAGATAAAAAGAGTATAACCCAATGGTTACCGCAAATGCCCTGAAAACAATTTATTTAGTTCAAACAAACAAGTCAATGTTCAGATACAAGTTGCTATTTGAATTTATTCTGAATGCTATTCCATTTTGTACCACATCCCACACATAACTTAGAATTAGACTATATTTTCGTATAATAAGGAGTTACATAAATAAGATAAGGCTCTACATTAGTCAGACAATTTATTATGAATGAATGAAAAGACCCCCACTTCCAAAAACTGCCATAAAATAAAGTTAAATTAAAAAAAATACAATATTCTTAAGTACGAAACAGTATTATGATATCATATACAGTAAACATAAATAAAAGAATTTAAAAAATTTATTACTTCCTGACGACTACAGGTTATAAAATCTGATCTCACAACACGTAAATCACGAAATTCTTAGGTACTATTCGACTAAAGCACGCACCTACCATCCAATTGCAATTTTCGTGAATGTTTGCATAGTAAGTCAGTCTTTGTTGTACTTAATATTACTCTATGTAATGATATTAATTTTGTAGAAAATTTTTTTTCATGCAATTACGACATGAAACTCACGTGTATTGTGTTGTTGAGTATCGCAGATATATCGACTGCCGAGAGTTACGAGATGTTCGATTAAAATCGAAACCATCGATCTTTTTTTTTGTAGTCTGCTAAAAGCAGCTGATGGTTTGTTTTGATTGCGCAGTTCGAGGTTGAAAAACAAAATAACCCGAAAAGTTTACATTATTGCGAATAATACGTATAGTTAAACAATTATTTGGATTCTTATATGATTATATTTTTTAAAACTAAAAACTTTGATTCAAGAATCAATTGTGTTTTTTAACCTAATAAACTGATTTATTAAAAATGAGCGAAACAAGGAAGCTTGCCCCAAGCAGATCAACTGTTTACATTAGTAATTTGCCATTTTCTTTAACAAATAATGACATTTACAAGTTGTTAAAAAATTATGGCAAAATTGTGAAGTAAGTATTTACCAAATTAATTGTTTAGGAATTAAGTTTTCTATTTAACAGCAGCATAACAAAACAACTGTTTTTTGTTTTGTCAAGAGTTACTGTGGTGAAAGATAAAAGTACGAGAAAAAGTAAAGGAGTAGCTTTTGTTTTGTTCTTGTCAACTGAAGAAGCTCAAAATTGTGTTAAAGAACTCAATACTAGAAAGGTACATACACACTTAGATTTTTAAATATTTGCACAGTAAACAATTTTCATGGTTTACAGATAGGCGGACGCACAATCAAAAGTTCAATTGCAGTTGACAACGGTAGAAGCGCAGAATTTATTCGACGCAAGGATTATCCAGACAAATCTAAGTGTTACGAGTGTGGTGAGGAAGGACACTTGTCATATGAGTGCATAAAAAATACTCTTGGTCGTAGAACTCCACCACCAAAAAAAGTCAGAATTAGGAATAAGCGAAAACATGAAATCGATGGCGATGATGAAATAAACGACTCAAATTGTAGCAATGTTGAAAATTCAGATGACGAAATAGACACATTGAGTTCTGCTATTATGGAAGAGGTAAGTGTTATCATAGCACGTTATTATCAATTTTTCTATCCATTCAATGAGTAAAAACTAAATGCAAGTATAATATGCATTTGTCAAATTAAAAAAATTACATATGAACTATTTTTTTTGTATTGCATAAGAATAAATCATAGCTGAAAGTTCTTTAATTAATTTGAATTAGATAGAAGAAGAGATAGAATATTATCAAATATAATGTACAATATACTGTTTTATTAAAATAAAAACTTTTATCACATTTTATCTACAAAAACAGACTTTAATAAACATAGAGAAAATTTTTTAACTGCAATCTGTTAACAATATCTTAAATTTAAATGTCTGACATTTTTCAGCAAGAAAAAAGGGAGTACGAAATATCCAGGTGTGAGAGTCTGGGTGTACAGTACACGTCTCACGATCAGCAGACTGTAAAAAAGAATAAACGGTTTAAAAAGAGCTCATACTTTAGCGATGAAGAGGAACTTAGTGATTGATAATAAAATTATAGTTTTATAAATATACTGGCTTACTTAATTTATTTTTACGTAACTTAATTACTCCTCATACAATTTAATTAAATCTGCATTTGAGGGTGTAAAATCGATCCACCGTTCAGATTCAAGACCAATCATGTTTAATCCTTGAATTCTGGATTCCTCTTTATTTTTTTCCAAAACAAACGTTTTTTTAACAATGTCTAATGCAACTTCTATAAAACAAAAAAAAAAGAAAAAAGAATGAGTTATAATTGAATACTGTAATTACCATTGTATCATTCATATTTGAACTTGCCATCACTCTTTTTTAATTCAAGATCACTTCTGATGTTAAGATTATCCAGAAACATATGAAACGCATCTTCAATGTACGTTAGTCTAATCATAAAATCTAAATCTCGTTTAGCCAGAAAACTTAACAATCGAATTCCAAATGCAATGGCAGAATATTGCAAAGTTTTGAGCGCATCCCAAAAATTTACATTGCTGTTTTGTTCATAACGCTTCCAATCCTCGTACAGCTTTTCTTTTGACGACGTTTTATTATTTTTCTTGTCAGTCTCCAGCTTCGGTTTTTGCGACGAGATATTGGTCTCAGTGTATTTGTTTTTCAATTCAACTACGTTGATTTTGGAACACTCACATAAATTTATCACAACAAATTTGAGCAAGTTGAGGCAACAATTACAAGAGTTCATAGTCTTTTCTAACCAAGGGATTGAATCATTCAAAAGAGATATCAAACTGAACGAAGCCAAATCTCTTGTAATATTCACCAACGTGATTGGATCTAATTTAAAGTGCTCTAATTGGGCAATAAAAATTTCTATGGGACATGCATCTTTAACAAAGTTAAAATCATGAAATGTCAATATAGTATTTAATGTAGTTGATCCTCGAAATATTTATCAAGATATTACCTGTTGTAAAATTAAGTGAACCTTTCCAGTTACTGATTCCAGATTTTCCTACAAAAATCAAAGAATTCAGGGATATAATTACCATCACGTGGAAAATTTTTTACGCATCATTAAAAAATAAAATAGAAGTACCTGGAGAAATACATAATTTTTCAACAAACTCGGAATGTTCTGAAAACTCTCTCAGAGTTTTTGATATTGTTGGAAAACAAGTAAGCAGAGGTCTGCTATAAACAATTGCTTTAAAAATAGAGCATACTTTGTTTAATCTGAAAAAATAGGACGTTATAAAATTAAAATTTTTATTTTTATAATAAAGTAACTTACGCAAATTGAGGAAATCCAACTGTGGCCTGCACATTAACAATTAAAGTCATCAAAGCATTAATAAGACCAGCAAACTGATGTGATCTCCTCTGAAAGCATACAAATTAATTAATTAAAAACTCATAATTTCCTCAGTGCAATTTTCAACAATGAAACTTACAATTTTTCCAATAATTGTAACAAATTCAAGAACCAAATCTAAGAATTCAAAGTCAAAACCCTTTCTATCCCAGGCATCATAACTGACCATCTGCTTAGCATACAATTTGTAGAATGGATCTTGATCAGTTCTCAGCTTCACATTACCAGCCACATAATCGGCTAAGTAATCTGAGACTAAGGCCACATGCGCTAGAACACCGACAGCTCGTCTTGTCTCGATTCCGCGCTCGAGATCGTACCAAGGATGCGCCTCGTGAAACGACTTGGTATGCAATACCGGCATCTCGTAGAACTCCGACAAATAAAGTTCATTCATGTCGCGTAGGTCATCGTTCTTTAAAACTAGTGAGATGTTTCTCAATACTATAGTCGAATTCAGCAGTAATTCGCGCATTGTTGCGACCAACTGTTTAACATGTAAATTAATAAATCAAATAATAACGAGAGCTTCATAAATTTAAGTCTTACTTTGTTGATTGTGGGAATAACGTGAGAACAATTGATTTCCTCTCTTGTTTTGTTAATAAGCTGCGCGAGATCTGGCATAAAAAATTCTGTAGATAAAGTCTTGCCATAAACGACTGTAGTTTTTGGATTAAACAATTCTGGATTTTCTAAATAATAAAATTATAAAGGTCACAGTCATTCTGCTTCATGATAGTAGAGGTAACAAATGCTATTCTGATTCATTACCAAAAATTCGGAAAGTTTCTTCATCTTGAAAGATGGCCACTTTTTTTTTACCTATTTTTTCTTCAATTTTAGAACCCACTTTTTCTTCAATTTTTATGTCTACCACAGATTTTTCTGTCTCACATGGCTCAAAAGCATATTGAGGTATAGTCTTTAGAGGATACACTGCACGAAATATAATTAATGTTGTTAATTCAATTCATAATTTAAAAAATGAAGAAATATAAAGAATTAACTTACAAATTAAACTACTTCTTAAAAGTTCAATTGAAGATGATTGGTCTGCTTGTACGCCGTTTTCTTTGGTTTTAACTTTTTTGGGTGACCAACCAATAGAAGTATTAGCCCTATCTTTGTTGGCAGCTTTAATTATATTCACTTGAGGTTGAGCAAATTTTACAGAACCAGTCTCTAGCATTTTACACTTCTCAGATACTTTATTAAATTGAAAATTCTGCAAGAAAAAGTTTATAGTTAACATTATCTTATTAAAATTGATACATGGTTATTAAATTAATAATAAGTTATGTACCTGAATTTCTAACTGAGATTCTAATGAAGTTTTTTCCTTGGTTAGAGCATTTATCTTTAATCTCAAAACTTCCATCTGCTCTTCACTCGCTCTTGCCTGTTCTATTTTTGCCTTTTCAGCACGAGCTTGAATTTGATTGAGTTGCTGCCTCAAAAATTCTGTTTCACCTTCTTTAGTCAAAAAATCTTCCAACATTTTTTTCTTTTCCTCTTTCCAATTTTCAACCTGCTCATCATCTTTTTTTTTTTTTTTTTCTTAGCTCATTCTCTTAATTTTTTGGATATTACAATGTTAAAATAATTAAAAACTTCATATTTACCTGAGACCAACACAACGTTACCACTAGTAGACTCGGGTCTGGTTCTGAATGTAGAGTTATGAGAATTGCTCTTGACATTTCTCTCAAACTCATCAAACCTCAATGCTTGTGTACTTACAACAATTTCTTTTTTGGAATCTGAAGACGCCAGCATTTGAGATGGTGCAGCTACATTTTCGTTTCTTCTTTCCGAAAAAAAACTCACAGATGAACTGTTAAAAGATCTTCTGACAGATGAACTTGGTCCGGCTACAGGTGGAGGTAGTATAAAAACTTCCTACAAAATACAGCAGCCAGTATATGTTTCAAATGCCCAGAAAATTGAAAAAAATAGATAAAATCATTGAGTTGAACCTCCTGTGTTGCTTGCGATGCAATGAAGTCCATTTCTTCAATATCTTTCTCTTCAAAATCGTCCCCCCAAGGATCATTCTCAACGCGTGTGGTTGAAGTTGGTGAGTTTTCATTTTGCTTGAATCTCTTTTTAGAGGATGAATTATCTTTGTGATTTAAGTTCCTCTTGAACATCTTTTACAACGAATCTTTTGAATTCAAGCAGAAATCAAGGAGCCAGCAGGCTCCAGTTTTGTAGGGCATTAAATTCAAACGATGGCAACTTCTCCGCATCACACGATTTGTTCTACTGATTTTCATGTTATTCACATTGCATATGACTTATATTATGTTTTCTATTACTCAAATAATCGTGCCATTTATTTAATAGAATAGATGGAGATTGAAAATGGCATGAATGACTAGCGGCAATTTTTTACACTTGAGGATGCAAATCATTTACCGAAACAAAAAAATAAAATTAAATATCAAAACAACACATAACAAACAAATAAATCAATAAATAAGTAAACAATAACTTGTCGAAAATACGATTTTCTGCTGCTGCTCTCTCTTGATATGTCCAAAATCCGAAATGGCGCGAGAGCGAGCGAGCACATATATATATGTCGATGTACTAACCAAACCTCTCTTTTCTCTCTTGCAATAGCGGGAAATTAAAAAATTAAATTACAATTAAAGATTATAGAATAGCTTACAAACTATAGTTTGTTGTGTCTTATAAGAATGATTCCTCTATATGCTGTACTTAAATATTATCATGAATCTCATTATTTAATCTCAACATTATCATATGTAGCACACCCACGAGAGTCGTGCTCAGTGACCTCAGTTGTCAGTGTGCTCACTCGCGCTCGCGCGCAAAAAAGAAGAAAGAGAGTAAGAGAGAGTTCTCTCTTCTCTCTCCTCTATCCTCTTCCCCGTATACTGTATTACTTACCTATTTCGCTTCACCGCGAGGCGCTGTACACGTTCAACGTCATTAAAGTACTTATTTGGCAGGTGCACTTTCTTAACTATTTTATAACTTAATTTAAGTTTAGTATGGATACTTACACACGTAACAATTGAGAATCACCCGGCAGCTGGTAAAAAACGACTTAACTAGTGCCTCAAGGTGGGTGAACTAATAAGGAGGGAGTGATACTTACTTTTCCTTTTTCGGTTCTACGACCTCTGTAAGGTATGTTATGATTCAATATTTTTTTCTATTAAAAACAATTAGAAAGTGTATCATGTATACTTTATTGCTAAAAGTGCACGCCATACGTAGTACCTAATTCAGAATGATAAAACGAAATAACTTTTTGCGTAAAATGTTTTTCGCGTTGGCTAAAGGTACGATCGTTTTCCATAACTTTGTATCATTTTGTTTACAAGAAAACAGTTCTAACCTAAAATCAAATATTCATCAACATATTAAAAAGGTTCATGAATTAGTGTGATTTCCTTAAGATCCAAAAAGTCCAGCCGTGTGTAACTTGAAATTGTCCTTAGGTAAGGTAAGATGCCCAATACTTGGACGGATTTTTCGAAACTAATTTTAACGCTCATATTACCTAATTTCCTTAGTGCCCAAGCTTGAAACTAGATGAATTTCTTGTTCAAGTTGTCACACACTAGCTGATTCGGTAATTTGCAAGTATTAAGGTCAAGTCACCGTCCTAATAAATCTTTGACAGCTTGACAAGTTCTGAAAGCTAAGTACTCTCACGTGGTATTTTATCTTGAAAAAGCGTTAATAAAAAATTTTCGATAACAGAACAAGCTACTCAGTAAAAAGCGTAACTGGAATTGCTTCAACATTTAGTTTCTCCTATTTTTCAAGCAATTTTTTGTTAGTAAATCTTGAAAAATTTGGAATCTAAAAGTACTTTTCAATAAACATAGGTACTTTCTAATTTATTGTGTAGAATCAGTTACCTTATCTATGTAAAATTAATTACTTAGATCCTAGCTTTTGTTTAGCTTTTATTATATATTATTAAAGTAAAATGTTTGTTAACTTGGTTTAGATTTTTTTTTACAATGGCTACTCCTGAATCATTGGCTGAGATGACTGATGTGTCACAAATTCTAAAACAATGGGAGAAAGACCAGACCTCACCCACTTACGATCCAGTACCAATACTGCATCGCTTGGCTGAAATAATTGAACTAGAAATGGAAAATTATTACAAAATAAAT
Organism: Copidosoma floridanum; assembly: GCF_000648655.2. The sequence continues at coordinate 777,925 of NW_019379475.1, forward strand.
TCTGATCCATTTGATGATAGAAATTTACTGAATTCAGATCAAGATTGCATTAACCACACTATTAAAGTTTTGTTCAAGAAAAGCAACTTTAGTAATAAGGTTTGGCTTTTTTTCAAACTAAATTCACACTGTTACTTTAATTTCGTTGTTTGTTCATTGGTTGTTTTTTTCAGTTATTCTTTCATTACTTGAGAGATAATTATTGGCTACAACTTGGTATAACTAACAGGCATGTTGAAGACGTAAATATAGCAGCTTGTAGATTAATGTTAAACATCTTTCCAAGACTTGATCCCATATCGGTATTTTATCCTACAACAGAGATTTTAATTAACCAACTTTTTTCTTGGGCAGAAGAGAGTTGTGAGCCGTTACAGAGTTATGCTACGGGCTTGTTGGCTACTGCTATGAAAGTGCAAGATCTTGCTTCAAATTTTCGTGAAAAAAATGGAAAAATGGTGCCTTTAATGCTCAAGAGATTGCAAAAGCTTCAAAAAGAAGCAGCAAAGGAAAGACTGGCAAATGCATGCCAGAATTTCTCTTACTCAGGTCATAATAACAGATCAAACAGTGACTTGCCAGATACAGAAAAAAAAAAGTATCTTAAAAAAAGAAAACTAAGAGATAAAAAGCGGCAAAATGGATCATTAACAAAGAAATTTCAGGAATTGAATTATTCTTCATCCAACAGTGAGTCAGAAGATGAAAATACTTTTGAAAATTCGTTGTTACCGTCCAAAAAGTTGAAATATGAGCGTGAACAAGATAAACCAGGTGGAAACGGTATCTTACTCTCAGAACCAACAGTTTCTCGTACCACGATATCTACGCCAAAAAAAAATGCCAAAGTATCTCTGGTGACTATTGTGTTTCTTGGTTACAATCTTTTTTTAATTTTAATCCTAAACTGATGGAATTTTATTTGATAGAATGCCATTCTATCAAAACAGAATAATAATGAAGCCAAAGGTAACTCAACTGGGCTTGAGGAACACTCAAAACCATGTTTGGCTGAAACGCATACTAACGTTCCCAATGTACAGATCTACCCACCAACGTTAGCAACGAAACAAATATTTATAGTGCGGTAAGGCTGTTATATTTCCATGCAACTATTTTTTTATTTTTTTTTTTAACAACTTTAATTACAAAATATGAATGTTTGCAGATACTTAACGCCAATGGGCTTCACTCAAGAATTCCTGAATCACGTAGTGGAGCATAATATTTTGGAGCTTCTTTTCGATTATATAAATATTAGTAAAACGGACAGTCAACTAGTATGTGATGCTCTAAAGTATCTTGCCTCTCTGCTCAGCCATAAGAAATTTCTCATGGAGTTCATCAGTATCGGCGGGCTGCAACGACTGCTCGATGTTCCAAAGTCGAGTGTAGCAGCATCAGGTGTTTGTATTTGTCTTTTATGCCTTGCTCATTGTGAGGATGCTATGGAAAAAGCCTGCGTCTTGCCGAAAAATGTAATTACGGATCTTGTAACATATACACTCTGGCTGATGGAAGAAGGTTACGTTTCGGGAAGATGCTATGCTATTATGTTCTTTAGTCTTTCGTTTGCATTTAGAGTTATATTAGATGAGTTTGATGCGCAAGATGGTTTAAAGAAATTTATTAATATGGTAAGTTTTTATCCTAATAAAATAGTCTTTCTACCATTACATTACTTGTGCAAGTTCTAAAATTTTGGTACATTTTTCACTTAAGTAAGAAGCCTGAAAAATAACAAACTATAACAATTTTAGGCGGTAATTGAATCCATGACCCCCTTGAGTCTCTCAGGCTGGAATGCTAGAAAATAATGCCCTTGATTGTTTTGACCTATGTCATTGGCTTATGCATTTTTGACGCAATCTCATTGTTTTATTTTTTTTTTAAGATGTCAAGACTGTCACTTTTGAACATTGACAATCAGCTGTTTTTCACTGAAGAAGAAGAATTAGCTGCTCGACAAATTTTCCGAGTCGTAACCATAGCTTTAAAAAAATACATGGAGGCTCATCTGTACTGGAAAGTTGAACGACTCCAGAGGATAGAAAATGCAAGAAATGAGCACGAGTTCTTCCAACTGTCTCTTCCTTCGTACAAAGCGTGCAAATTAAATTTTGAAGAAGTACAAGAAAAAATCGAAATGTTGCAAAAATTGATGAACATTAGCTCGTCGTGGCCACCTGTGGAGCAGCTTCACAGTTTGGGCGGCACTCATTGTATGTTTAAGATTTTAGGCCTTCTCCGTGAATGGAGTGCTGCTGGACGGTCAGTACCTTGAAATTTTATTACATCGTCACTTGTCACTTAAAATACTAACGTCAATATTCAGTCATGTTTATCTTTTTTTACAGCGTAACGAACTTGACTGGAGAAACGGTACGTGCCTGTCTGGACGTTATAGGAATATGTTCAGTAGTACCCAAAGTAATGCTATTGCTGTGTGAACGCGTTGGAATGCCGGGTGCAACAATATCAAACGCTGTTAACCTACTCGCTGCAGCTGAGTGCGAAATCATCCAGGATCCAGATGTGCAGCGCGCGGCGTTGTATACATTGATAAATTGCGTATGTGCACCAACGAGTAGCACAGAGAATAATCCAGCTAGGTACTCTGCCACAGACTCAGCCAAAAATCAGACTAGTTGGCTGAGCAAAGCAGAAATCATGCAGCAGATATGGGAATGCGTCCAATCTAACAACGGCATTATGGTTAGTTACCATTTTAATTCGTTGCACGGATTTCAGTATAATTACTTATTTTTCAGATTTTGTTACAACTTATGAAAATAAGGGTGCCGATCACTGACGCAGACAGCATCCGGGCTCTGGCTTGTCGAGCTTTAGCTGGCCTCGCCAGGAGTGAGAAAGTCAAACAAATCATTAGTAAATTACCAATGTTTACTGAGGGGCAAATACATGCTCTAATAAAGGATCCGATACTTCAGGAAAAGAGGCAAGAGCATGTGATGTTTCAAAAGTATGCCCTAAAATTAATTGAGTGCGTGTCTGGAAAGACTAAGCCAATTTTTACGAAACACGAAGTTTCCTCAGCTAGTATACATAAGGTAAGTTCAAATTAGGATTTTTTTTTTTTTTTATAAATATATGCGCCTCACTCCAATTCCTCTGTATGCTTTTGTAATTGGGCTTCTAGCCCGTTAANTACGATGTTGGAAAAAGTAAAGATGATGAAAGTGAGATTGTAAAAGATGAGAGCCAAAGAGGTGATGTAAATACCAGTTCAGATTATTACGGTAATTTACTTTTTTAATATTATACTTCAATAGGTTTCTTTTTTTTTTTTTGTTTCAAACTGTCATGTCAGCAAGTTATTTCAGACACATTGAGTTTAATAAAGCTATCAAATACATTTGCTATCTTAATTGTTTGTAACGAAGTGATTCTTAGCTTTGTTTTTGGTCCATTAAGTAAATACACTTAAATGATTTATTGACAGATGATGACGACGACGATGATGATGAAGATGATGATGACGACAGTGTTGTGAGTGAAGAACCCAATGAGGATGATAATGATGGAAACAGCGACGCCAACTTGTCTGCCTCAGAATTACGTTTCACCTAAATAAAAAAATTATTTTTAAAATAAAGTTATAGCGAATGTTATTAAAGAATATTTCAATTTTTCAGGCCAATGTAGTTGCGCAAACTAAAATACAGTATAATAAACAGCAGTTATTCCAGCTTATTCAGCAACATTTGTTATCAGAAGGTTTAACTGAAACTGCGGCAACTTTGCAAACAGAGGCAAACTTGGATACTTCAACAACAGTACTAAAATCATCAACTCATAATTTGAAAAACTCAATATCTACCAGCGTTAGTGTTTAAACCAGTTTTCTTATTGTAAAATTATTCGTGTTTCAAAGTTAAATAATTCGTATAAAATCCAATAGCCAAGTTCAGGGTTCTCTCCAGTGGCTTCCACTAATCTGTATAAAACAAAGTGTAGATTAAGAGATGCCACACTAACAGGTGCAAATACAACTCCGACAACTTCGTTTCGATGTGTTGTGCATACTAGTGCAGTTGCTTGTCTTAATAAGCATTCTGACAGTATAAGACTCGATGATTCTTTGAATCAAAGTTTAGTTTCAAATAATCTGACGAGTCCAGAGTAGGATACTTTTTTAAAACTACTGTTTTTTTTTTTTTTTTATGACCACTTGTTCAAATTATACTACGAACTTCATTTCAGAAAAATGTCAGACGAGCAGCAGCAGCAGCTTTCGACGAATCAAACTAGTATTAATGTTAATACGAGTCCGAGTAAAAGTCAACAAGCATCATGTAGATCTCAGATGAAACAGGTTTCTCGAGATTCCATAATAGGAGCCCCTGTAGTAGGAATTCCTCCTGTAAAGAGTAATGAAATTACGCTTGATTCCATTGTTACGGGATATTTAACGAATCAACATGCGCTATGTAAAAATCCTATGGCTACATGTCCGCAATTTAATTTATTTGAGTAAGTATTGGTAGATGAGCATTTGAATCGCTTATTGACTTTTCATACTTTATTGGCTAATTTACTTCTGTAGACATCATCGATGTCCTGATCCGTATAAAAAGAACACAGCACCGATTAATATTACAATGAGATTGTCGAGGAGACCATTCGGATTCGATAGTAGGCGATTAGACAAAAGGTTTATTTACAGTCGATTTTGTCCAGTCAGGAGCTTCCGTCCTTTAAGTGCTGATACCGATTTCTCATGTTGTACCTTTTCCGTAAGTATTTTTTTATAAAATTATTGTATGCCGATATCCTGGTTACTATCAGTAATAATTTGCATGTATTTTTATTTGCTGACTTACACAAGTATAGTTCTTTTAACATGGGACACCCGTAAATTTTTTTATACTCAACAAAAAATTTTCCAATGTATGGAATTTCAAGTATTCTAGGCATTCTTCAATAATAAACATTAAAGTTTGATGATTCAAAATCTTTTTCATAAACTCTACAGCCTTGCCAACGATATCTGTTTCTTGGCACAAACGGTGGTGGAGTACATATGTTTAATACCGTAACAGGTGTGTCCGAAAAAACTCACAACTGTCACAAATCTTACTTATCAAATATCTCGTGTAACGACCGAGGTGATCTGCTCCTGACTTCTTCAGCTTGGGAAGCACCATTGTCTGCTTTGTGGGCTCTTGAATCGGGTTTTAAAGTCAAATTACAAATGGGAAAAGAAAGTTATGCAGAATTCAGTAAACAGCAAGATAAGATTATAGCTACAGCAAACTTAGAAGCAGTTGTATGTTTTTTTTTTTAAACGTTTTAGTTTTGTCTTATCATACTGTCTGAAAATTTTATCATTTATTAACGATTCTTTTAGATTTACGACATCAATACCGGTACAAAAGTCAGTACTTTTTCGTCTCGAATATCAAATCGATACGATAATAATAAAGCGACTTTCAGTATGAATGATGAGCTACTCCTAAGTGATGGTATCCTCTGGGATGTGAGTTCAGGAAAGGAAATTCACAAGTTTGACAAGTTGAATAAAACATTAAGTGGAGTTTTTCATCCTAATGGTACAGAGATAATATCCAACAGTGAAGTTTGGGATTTGAGAACCTTTAACTTGTTAAAAACAGTGCCAGAGTTGGATCAAATGAACGTTATTTTTTCTCAACATAACAACATCATGTACGCTTTCTCTGTCGATAGGGTAAACGAATTCGAGACTACGTCCTTTAAAACCTTTGAAGCGTTTGATTATAGTAGTATCAGTAAGTTTTTTAAAACTTTATATCTTTCAAACAAAAGTAAACATTTAATCAATAAGTTTTTTTTTTTTTCAGCTACGATCGATACAAATCGATGTATCCACGATTTGGCTTGTAATAAATATAACACTCAAATTGCTCTAGCAGAGAACTACGGTGATTTTAACTTTATGCAAAAATCGTATGTTCGGTTGTACGATGTTGGAAAAAGTAAAGATGATGAAAGTGAGATTGTAAAAGATGAGAGCCAAAGAGGTGATGTAAATACCAGTTCAGATTATTACGGTAATTTACTTTTTTAATATTATACTTCAATAGGTTTCTTTTTTTTTTTTTGTTTCAAACTGTCATGTCAGCAAGTTATTTCAGACACATTGAGTTTAATAAAGCTATCAAATACATTTGCTATCTTAATTGTTTGTAACGAAGTGATTCTTAGCTTTGTTTTTGGTCCATTAAGTAAATACACTTAAATGATTTATTGACAGATGATGACGACGACGATGATGATGAAGATGATGATGACGACAGTGTTGTGAGTGAAGAACCCAATGAGGATGATAATGATGGAAACAGCGACGCCAACTTGTCTGCCTCAGAATTACGTTTCCCTGGATCTTCATCAGACGAATTTGACAGTTATAGTGATGTGGATTTCTTTTTGTTTTAAAAGTGCTTCAAATTAAATAATTTACTGGGCATGTGTACATAAGCACTATGTTTTGTGTGTGAATCTAATCATTACTAGATTTATAATTTACGCTGATAACATAAACCAGAGTCATCTTTCATATGATTGCAAAGTAGCTCAAGTGTGACTTGAGTAAAAACTTTGTTTATCATTTAGTTGTACAAGAAAAAAAGTTAGGAGAAATGTCTTTTTTTACTTAATATTTTTATCCGCAAATAAATGGGGAAACATTTTTTGTGTAGCTGATTAAAAAAAAAATCAAAGCTGCATCAACTTAATATTGCGCAGACTTTTGTTTAAAAAAATGTATACTAAGATGTAAACTATTTTCATAATTTAGACTTTCTTGTTGATAATGATTGTACAGCGTTCCGAAAAAAGCATGTGTGATTAAAAAGTTAACGAAACAGTTATTGTCATAAAACGAATTGATGAGTCATAAAAGTATGAAATTACTATTACAACTTTGTTAATTAAGCAGTGAACATGATTAAAGTCAACCATTTATCATCAAAGCTGTTACCATTTTCTGTTTTTGTTTAATATTTAATATACAACAGATGAGTACTTCATTCTATAACTGCAAAAAGACAAAAAATCATAATTGAGTACTTAAATGTAAATTTTGTACAATAAAATAACTTTCAAAAAAACGTGTATGTATTTTATGTAACAGATGAAATCTTGGATTTTATATGTTGTACCAAACGTGTATTTGAAATCTACCCTATCATTAGTCGATAATTACTAAAAATTTATACGAATTTATATATCTCATTGAAATCGCGTCTAACGAGAAAACAAAAATTTCATTTAAGGCTCGTGCTATTGCGGTATGTCATTAACATTTTTTTTTTTCTTACACTTAGATCCAAGCACTTCTAAAACCAAGTTGAGAAAAAAAAAAAAATGAACAATATGGTTCACAGAGACGTAAACAAATATGGCTGCGCCCCGTGTGTACAAGGGGGTTGGGAAGCGGGGGCGCAGCAATAACAATAACAGTGGAGGCTGGCTGGTGTGTAATATATAATTATACTATCAAGGAAAGTTTGTAGCACACTGATTGAAGTTTCGCTGGTGCGTTTGTGCTTGTACCGCTTGTACGGCGATGACGGTGCGCGCGGCCGTTTATCCCGGAGGTCGAGGTAGCGGTGGCAGCTGTCTGCTTGCTCTGCAGGCTCTGTGGCGGCCATACATCACCTACCTACCCACCTAGCACCAGCAGCAACGACTCTCTGCCGCCCCACTCCTCGAGCGCGCGCCCCCGAGAGTTCTCCGCCTCATACTCGACCGGCTTCGCTTCGGCTTGGCCTCTTTTTCTCTCTTCTGCGCGTTACCTCTCCCACTGGACGGTCGGGTGGGTATTATGCTCGCTACCGCTACTACGGCCCGCGAACGAGGAAAGGACGTCACAGCGCTCAGTCTCGGCCTCACCTTGGCAGCTCAACGACGTCGTCCACGCAACGGCGGTGGCGGCATCAGTTAGGTTACCTAGGGTACAAAAAGTGCATAGCATCGAAGATTAAAAAAGAACAAGAGAGCTTCGCCATCAGTTGGTGCGTTCACGTTATACCGTCGACGTCTGCGAGGAGTGAAGAGTGACTTTTCTCTCGTTAACGAGCTTCCACCGTTGATTTGTCAAGTCAACCCGACACGCATCGTTACATATTTTACACATTCGTTACCTTGTTTACTTGAGAGTGTACAGAAAGAGTGCTACGAATAATAAAAAAAAAAAAAAAAAAAAAAGTGAGTGCTCCCGAGTCTTTGGCTTTCCGATTCCGGGGCCCTGTAGCGATGTAGCACGATTACTGCGGTGCGTTTGGTGCGCGTAGTTTATAGCAACAACAACAACAACGTGTGCGTGTTGGTTACAAGGTGCGGGCGCCTATAGCCAGAACAGAACGCGACATACGAAAAGAAGCGAGTCGCTCTACGAGGAGAGAAGAGGGAGGAAGAAGAAGAGTGTCGAGGGCGGGCACACGGGCACGCGAGGAAGAGGCCTGCTGCTCTCTGCTGCGCAGCGGAGAGCCTGCGGGCGAGCGAGCAAGATAGAGCGAGAGAGGGGACGCTGCTCGTCGTCATCGAGGTCGGTCGGCCTACCGCTGCTGGCCTGGCGAGAAGAGCGCCGAGGCCGGCCATCAGCCACAGTCTGTGCCTCGATGTCGACGTAGACGGGGCACGCAGCTCTGACACCAACTAGGAGAGAAAGTCTTCGTCACGCTCGCTCAATACCGCTGCCACGGCGAGTTTCATTTATTTGTCCATCCGACGCTCGCGTGATTCTTCCTTGACACCGCTCACCGTTGTCATTGTTGTTGTTGTTGATTGGGTGAGGATCTTCCAAACAAGATAACACCGAAACACGGCGACAAGATGCAGCCCCTCATACCGAAGGAAAGGTACCACGAGCTGTGCAGGCTCTGCGCGACTGTCGATGCCGTCAAGATGGACCTGTTCGGTCTGGAAGGCAAGAAACGACAGCTCGTCGAGAAGATACAAACGCTTCTTCCATTCAAGGTATGTGCACTTAATTATTTGTTTGTTTTTTTTTTTGTTTTTTTTGTTTTTTTTTTTTTTTTTTCGCACGTTGTGGTCATTTTTTTTGTTTGTCTTTTGCTGGTATACGGTATCTCGTACACCACAGGACAAGGAACACTGGACCGGACACGCGCGTGCTCTCTTTTTCTCGAGAAAATCGATGACGGCGTCGGCCCCGGGGATACTTACTCATCCACATCCTCTACGGCACGATAGTATACGTGGTATTGCGCATTATTTCTCGTGCTTCCAGGTAGCGATAGCCTTTTTTCGGGGTGCCTTTTATTTTAACTTGCCAACCGCGTCGAAAGAGCATGGACACATTTTTCGCTCACCAGCATGGTCATTTTTCGATAGTGCGCTTTATTACCATACCTCCGCAGGATAACAAACCAAGCTGGTTGTTATTTTGCAAGAAATATGTTCGAGCCCAATTTTTTTCTCTCTTTGTTTGTTACTCGTTAAAAAAATCATAAACTTTACGCGCTTGTAATTGTCGATCGGATGCTGAACTTTCAGTTTCAAATAAAATCGGCGTCTTATCGGTGCGTGTAAAAAAAGTCGTCTGCTAGTTTTGAAATGTGCACACAAGAGAGCAATCCTGAATGTAATTTGTTATTTCCCGCCAAAAGTAAAGTTTGAATTTAACGCACGGGATTGGACGCCGCTATTGTTTATTTTTTGTCGTCGGCAAGCTATTGCACTTCAATATAATGTCTCAGGATTTCCAATGTTGTTTCGTTAACACTTGCGCAATTTTTAACTACAACTCACGCTTTTTAAACATTCGATTGAACGAATCAGGGCTCTACAGAGCACGTGAATATTTCGCTCGAAAGCTCGTCAAATTCGTTCGGAAGTTGAAGACACCAAGTGGCGCTTGTTTAATTTTTTTTTTTTTTTTCTGCGTGACTTGCGCTTGTCCCCGTCAATAATCTCTCATTCCTGCAGCGCTGCGGAGCTAACGAAAAAGCGCGTATGCAAATTTGCGCTGTTCTGTTACGTTACAATATCTCACGCGCTCGATCTCTTATTTGCGACATTTCAAACAATATCAAACACCAACGCTGTGAGGGCAACGACCAAAAACTAAAAATTTACGAATCGACAGGTTAGTCGGAACATTGTGATCGTCGCGTGTCTCTATACATGCACTTGTACATAGAGCTTTTTCGCACTCGCGCGCTCCTCCACTACATTTTTACTTTCCCTCGATGCATGTAATTTCATACGAGAATCATTTTCTTGGCCCTCCATGTATAATCAACAATTATCATAAAACAGAACGTTGTGTTAGAGCGGTTAAGGTGCAGTGAAACATTGGCCAGGAAGTTCACGTTGACGGCACGTGCTGAGTTTTGCGCACATCGTACAAGTACGTTTGTATAAGTTACGAACGACGCAAAAACCTTACAGCCACGTCCGAAATTCATTCGAGGCTCTCCCCTCGGAGAAGGGAAAATTCTCTTTCCGCTCTCTCTCACTCTCTCGCTGAACTTTCTTCCCGAAATTCCCGTGTTCGTGTTGTATAGGTTTACACTCATAAATTACACACACGGACGGAGGAACCCAAACGCGTTGACTCAGCAGCAACACTGCACGCACATCAGCACCTAGTTCCCATCCTTCTTCTTCTCCTCTCTTTCCTGTCTTCCCTGCTGAGCCTTCCTCTTACACTGTTCTTCTTGTGTCCAGGCATTACTTACCTAAGTATACTTACAGACAGGCCTGCACAGCTTTGCTTTTCAAAGGCGCTCAAACGTGCAAGTATGCGTGCGTGTCCGCGCCTATATATATATATATATATGGGTATTTGTGTGTCCGTGCGTTCGTTCGCTGCCGGGCAAAGCCGATTCGTCCTCGTCCTTCTCTTTTTTTTTTTTTTCCTCTCGGCCCCGGCCTCGTTTCGTTCAGCAAAGCTGCTAAGGCTGTCAGTCCGAGGAGGTTGCCTCTGTCCGTGGCCCTTTTTTCCCCTCTGTCTGCTGCGGGGCGCGTCTTTGAAATGACCCGACACGTCCAGGTGTTTCGGCAAACTTCTCCTCCAACCTATAGTCACGCGTTGGAGCTTTTACGTGCCCATGCATGCGTTATTACCTTATCAGTAGGTTGTGTATTTACTACATTCCTATGCTCCGCAGGCGTTGCTTATCCGTAAAATTTAAATTGACAGAGATGATTGCGACCCAAGCATCCAGTCAACACAGCTTATGAATTGACGTCTCTGTCATGTGCGAGTGCATATTTGCTGCAGCAGAGCTAACTGACAGAAACGAATAAAAAAAAATAAAAAAAGAGCGAGAGCTACAGGAGATAAGTCACGAGACGTGGTTGTTGTATAAGTACGTGTAGCGTTGGAGCTACGGCCGACGACGATGACGACGTCGACGACCATCTTGCGGAGTAGTCGGGTCCGACTTTCCTTGTTCTCTCGTTATTTTTCTTTGGGAATGTCTGTTAGAAACTTTTTTTCGCTGAACCAAGCTATTCTCGGCTCTTTGCAAATAATTGTCGAAAGAGATGTGCAACAAAAAAAAAACAAAATTGGAGGCCGTGATACACGTCGAAAATGTATTTTCGATGCATTGCTTGCCGTACTAGCGCTAAAAATCGGTTGCCCACAATTAAAAAAACAAAACCGGAGGCAAACACGCGTCGCGCGTTTTTTTTTTACAGGATCAAAACACCCTCCGCTCCCTTCCTCGAGGATATGTACATATTGTTCAACTTTTTTTCGTACAAACATACTCATTATCGCTATCATTATTTACGGATAAGTGTTAATGAAGAGCACAATAGACCTTGTTGAAAGTAAATTTTTAGCAAACGTCGTGACATTGTTCGTAGTTTTAAAAGAGAGGGGGGAAAAAAAAAACATGGAAAAACCCTGGATTCGACGTAACTGGACGTCATATAGAAGCAGCGTGTAGAGAGGTAGAATCGATCGAGTGGTGCCGAGTCAGCCGCCAACTAAACCAGGCAACGTATACACCACACATCGTCCGTCTCTGTCTGCTTCTCCTCTGTATAGCCTTGCGAGCTGCACAACCTCGTAGTCGCCGCGCCACCGCTGCCACCGTGTTCGTCAGCAGCAGCAGCAGCATCGATTCCCTCCGGGTGGGGACTCTGGCGCTGCTGCCAGACCTACCGTACAATTCTCTCGGCCAGCCCCCGGCGTCCTCGTTTTCCTCCTCGCCGGTGATAGTCGTCGTCGTCGTCGTGGCAGCAGCGCGAAACGCCCGTACCCGACGACGCATGTGTGTATATAGGTGGTATACGTAGCGGTGGCGCAGCATCGCCTCGTCATCGTCGTTGTCGCAAGCCGCCCGCTCTCTGCTCCCCTCTTCCCCCGTCTCGCCTCTTTCTCTAGAGCTGCCAGCAGCAGCAGCGGCGGGGAATCGATTCGCTCTGCTGCTGCTGCTACCTACTTCTGGTCGAGCGAGCGGGTACGAGGAGTGGTGCTAACGTGTGTACGTATAATATACGCTACACCTACGTTGTAGAACCACGGCGTAGTTTTCCCCGCCATGCACGTCGCCGCACCATCACCACCGGGTATCTACTTTGTACCTCCTAGGCTTTCCATCCTTGAACAAGAAGCCGATTTCCTTTTTCCCCTCGAGAATTTTTCTCTTCCCACGCAACGTTGAGCTTATAGCTTCTGTATCTCCACAGTTGAATCGCAAATTGTACTTACGCTGATCAAAGCTGTGATCAAATGGGGAATCGAAAAACTACATTTTGCACACTTCTTTTCTTCCAACTGCAGTTGTAATTTTCGCTATGGATCAAATCAATGACGGTTGAATTCTGCGCGGCTATTTAAACGTGCATTAAGTTTATTCGAGCGCGAGGCGGCGTTTTTTTTTTACTTTCAACATTAAATACATGATGAATATGTGCGGACAACTGGCTTTCCTGCATCATAAATTTAATATCTTTGCAAATAAATAAATTGACCAACTCATATCTGTGCATGCGTTGGTATCTGTCGTAACTTTGTCTCGCAAGGTTTTAATATATTACGGTAGAGCCTTTTTTGATTTTTTTTTTTTTTTTTTTTTTTAATCATAAAAATCAGAGTAGCGAATATTTAGCGACCACGTTTTTTGCAATTTTTCAAAACTCTGTTTAAACCCCAAAAAAACAAGTTATGGCATCTATTTCTCCCTGATACCATGCCTCTCTCTCTCTCGAACAGAAAACGATTGCCTAGGGTTAGGTTGGATGATACGAGACTACACGTGGGAGAGAACGATAATCCGACGAGTGGTGCTTATTTTGTGTGTATACTTTACACACACATAATAGCTATAGAAATAAAAGGAGAATTACCAATCCGAGCTCAATGAGATGTCACGAATCATATTATATGTGGAACAAGAAGAAACGGTACCTAATTCTTGTAGGGGAAAAACAATTATCTGCAGGGTTATTTGGAGCCATATCCTGGTACAATCACGTTTTGTACCATTAGAATTGGATGTTTAATCATTCGTTATGATTTTCTAATCTTTACGCAATATCCGTTTTGAAAATTTTCAAGGATGTATTTTACTGTTTGAATGATCCAGCCCCGTTATTTATTTCAAAAAAATAGTTAATTATTACTCAACATTCCTTCTTAATAGTTTGTTATCAAATGAGGAGTTGGATTTTTTTTTGTTTCTTTTTCACCTGAATAAAATACGTCATACATTATACTACGAAAATCGGGGATGACACGATATTTCATCTGCACGTAAAATATCGCGTAATAATCATCATCGCGCAGTGTTGATGTACCAAATATACGTTCACATTTCGTGCGTGATTTACTAACGTAAGTATTTCATAATTCAGAGTCAAAGATGAAACGAGATGAAAGAGCGAATGAATGGCTTGTTCGTAGGAATCTTTGAATTCAAAATATTAACTTAAGTAGGTATACAGCGAGAATAATCTCTTATTATGTGGTATATACATCGATAAAAACTTTAGAAACCAAAACACTCCCGAGATGAAATTTAATTACGCGCGCCAAAGTCACGAATTAATTTACAAAAAATTAAGTAACAAAGCTACATAGACAAAAAATAAAATTTGTCGGGGCATAGTAATATTTTACGCGCATGCTGGGCATTGTCGAGCAATAACAGCGAATATACGAAAAGCTGCAGAAGAGAGCGACGGCAGTTATACATTTTTCTTTCCCGAACACCCGGTGCGTGTGGCCCCACCGCAGCCATCAGCCAGAGAGAAAAAGAGAGATGGAGATAAAGAGTCGGAGCCAAAGAACCCGAGCAGCAGGCAGGCGCGCGGCCCTAGGCAGGGTACACTCATGCAGCCAGAAGCAAGTTATACTCTCTCTCTCTCTCTATCTCTCCCTCGTCGTCTGGTCGTCGTTGTCCTCTCTCTCGTTCTCCCTATCCAACAACAGCAGTCAGCGTTCCACGTAACCGCACCCGCTGGCTGCAGCAGCAGTTCCCTGGCTCCGGTCGTCGGTGCTGCTATGCCGCATGTCTCTCTCCTCCTCTGCTGATGGCTGGCTGGCTACCACGCCGATATACTCTCTCTCTCTCGTCCCCTCGAGGTCGTCCCCTCTTTCTCGTTCGCTTTTGCTCTTTGTCTGGCTCTGCAGCATACACCACTGTAGAGAGGCGTATTGTATCATATACCCATACGCTCCGGGGAAGGCGTGCTCGGCTATACTCCGATGTCTTTCTCCCTCTCTCTCTCTCTCTCTCTCTCTCTCTCTCTCTCTCTCTCTCTCTCTGCCTGTCTGTCTCTTTGGCCTCGACGCCGCTGACTATCTACGTCGCTTACGTGTCTGCCTGCCTGCCTACCTCTGCCTCTATCCGTGTGCGGAATATATACCTACTACCAAGCTTTTATACCCGCAACTTCGTCGTCGTCGTCGACGATGTATACACTTTTACTCACACACGCTGCTCTCTCGGCCGAGACCACCTTCTGCGTAAAGCAGCAGCTGCTGTAGTTTTCGTTGGCACGAAATTACCAGAGTTGAAAACATCAGCGTCGTCGTCGTCGATTGGGAGACTGTGATAAATCAAATGCTTGGTTGCTTGCGTTGCTTGCTCGTAGTGATTGGCCGCACGGGAACAAAAAAAAAATCTCACAGGCCCGATAAGACTGTTATTGTTGCCATTTCCCCTCCCGCTCCCCCCACACAGAGAGATAAAAGCTCAATTGTATCCTAACAAGTATTATTTGCCGTGAACATATTATAGGCTGTTATTATGTCGCTCTTTAGTTTTGTGCTTTGGTACCTGTTTATGAGAACCGGCCGATTTTTTCTAGACCATAGCGTTATTTTGGGTACACCTGTTTATGTATAGAGCTTTTCTAAATCGGCAAGGGTACTTCAATTTTAGTCGTTTCATCGTTGCGCGCACTCTGCTGTATAACTTACTTGATCCGGCCGATCGCTGCTCCAAATCTGTCAACAAAACAACAAATCCATCAGATAACACGCAAGTACGACCTATACACAATATTAATCCCCGAGTTATCAAAACGTAACAGTATTGTAATAAAGTACAATCATGCATACTCAAAGTTAATTACTCACCCGCCCATGCACAATAGGTACGGTCAAATAATGTCTTATCTAAAATAGACCGCAAAAGGCAAATTTCTTTCGCACACGGGCCTGCAGCCCAAAACTTCCTGCTCGATTATATTCCTTCAGTACCAGCAGTAACTTGGACCTTCTTTCCTGGTAAATATATATCTATAACGCGTGTGTGCCGGCTATCGCCACAGCCCTTTTTCACTCACACGCGCGGCAGGTCACCCTCACGGCGAGCTCTCCCCCTGGCCCCTCTTACTTTCTTTCTCCGTGTAACGTTCAACAACAGAGCCGAGTTACGATGTAACGTTGGAGCCCGGCTTGGATGTACTATGTATATGTAGGTGCGGGTATACAAAACACGCTGCCGCTCGACGGGGATGATGGCGAGGAGGGAAAGATACAGGGAGCCGCAGTGGCGAAAAATCGATCGCGTGGAGCTCGCTTTTCGTTCTCTCTCGTTTGCTCTACCCCCGCACCAGGAAATTGGCGGGGAATCGGAACAGCCGCGCGTGTGGATCCCCGGGTCGTTGTCGAGGGTGGTTTTTTTTTTTTTTTTTTTTTCTTCCCGACCCTCACTTGCGCGTGATTTGCTTTGGACAGAAAGATGGTGTTGCATGTCCTCTGTATACTTACTTGTTGAAACTTTGAGTCATCAACTGGTACGTAACATCCACTCAAATATTTTTTGTAGCGCGTCGGCAGTATTCTATTACTACGATGCAATAAATGCCTGTATACGTCATAGAAGATATCACGGACTTGAGGTGACTGTTTCACCGTACGAACATATTTTTATCTTATGAAGTTTAATAAAAAAAAATCGATGCACACTTGGGCCGATTTTCACAATCAAGTCGTACGATACGTATCCAAGACCCGTTCACGTGGAACTTTCGATCGCTATACAATATCATAATACACATCCACACAACTGAAGCTCACGAGAATCAAGGGACCTACATAACCGATTTATCGATTCGTGGCCAACGACTGCACAGGGGGTGGTGGTGTGGGCACACACATCTATCATTTCGTTCTCCACGTATACGATACTATAGTATCGGAGTTTTAGCCCATCAAAGAGCCCTGGCCTCCGTACCGATAACACAACCCACCTTTTCAGCAGCCCCTTTCAGCCGTAAAATCGGTCAACCGGCTCTGCATATAGCTTTTTACAGAAATAGCACGTGTCGGTATCAAACTGTTATTTGCATGTGGCCGGATGTACTATGCGCATACAAGCTTGTAGGTATACACGTAGCACACGATGGTGGCCTTCGTTTGTTTTAGTAAATAAACCTACAATATAAGAGTATATCAATATTATATGTACTGGATTTTCATGTTTCTATTTACTTTCGGAATTCCAATGCTTACTCTTTTTGAAACTATCATAAGCAAGAAAGTGCGGCTCGTCGACGCGAAGTTGTTATAGTCTTCCGGACCTCGTGCCGAAAATCTAAGGATATGATTACAAGAACGTGGAAACTCCGCTTTCTCTCCCTGAAACTATGTGCTTGCTTCTGGGGTCCGAATTTTCGATAAGTTGTAGGTATGGACTCAGGTTCGTTCGTCTGGTGCCTTGGTTTAGCTATCCTAAAATTTTCGCAATTTTAAAAAGTTAGGTTATCCTTTTCACGAGTTTCTTCTTTTGTTTGAATATTAAATAATGGACCTGTTTATAATCATTTATGCCATCAATAACTTTTGATGGAAAACCTCGAGAATACATGTGCATCCATACATACTTAGCAGCAAAAAAATCACCCGGGAATACGTGTTGCCTTGTTGATTTTCTTTTTACTCAGCTCCAGTCCTTCGTTCAAAGGTCGTTCATAACGGAGGAAAATCGTTGAAACCTAATACCTATCGTCTCGCAAACTCGACCTCGGCTGTACCATCATACCTTGCAGTATCCTAAATCAGCATGTCACATACTCCCCGTGGTCATACATAAGTATAATAGCTAAGCCGAGGTGCAGCGTCAGCAGCAACGTCGCTGACATGTTTGTCGCCCGAAGAAGAAGCGGCGACAGCGCGTTCCCCTTCCTCTTCCTTGGCCTGCTGCAGCAGTCGAGATGCGGACTCGTCATGTCCGGGACATGACGACGACAACGTAAGCTGCACGATCCCCGAGAGAACGGAATGCCAATTTGCTTCTCCTCGCCTTTTGCAATTATGTACACACGCATATTCAATCAGAGCTCTCGTCTCGTACATTTTATCAGTCAAATGATGATGAGCTTGTTTCCTTTTATTTACTGCCGTTTCTAATTATTGCATTTGTCCATAAGTAAAGGCCCCACAAAACCATATACTAACGGTTTCACACAAGCACCGACCAGTATCTACTTACAACAGCGTCACAACTGTACTGTTTTGGAATAATTTTGAGGTTATTCGAATTCGCGAGGTCTTCGTCGGTAAGGTAGGCATTTGCCTTGATGCTAAAGAAACGTCTTCATCGTTTTTTCTCGGCTTTTAGATTTCGAGCAATCATAATTAAAAAGAGTGGAAATACTTATTTCCTTAAGAAACGAAGGACGCATCGATAATGAAGTTGAAAAGAACAAAAATATATTAAAAAAATAGCAGACAAACCAGGTCGACGACGATTATAACTCGACTCGTTTGACCTCGACGGTTCACTGGCTCTGCCATACAATAATATCCACTTTACCGTGCCTACTTACACACATACACTTACATTAGTATTACGTCGCGCCTCTCTGCATGTACGTACACCGCTGCCTCGAGCAGAGGAGAGAGAGCTACCTATGTATGTACAAGAGAGCCGGGGAACACGATCGAGCGACACGACGAAGACGACGGCGTTGACGACGAGGAGTAGAGGAGGAGGAGGAGGAGGACGGAAAGTTTTCTTCTCTCTCCCTTTCTTGCGGCTACCCGCCGGCGACGGGGAGCGGAGAGGCGGCGGCGACGTGGAGGCCAGGCCTGGCTCGTATAAGCTTCGCGCCGCAGCTGCCACGTCCTCCGCAAGAACGGACGAGCCACGACCGACGCGAGGAAGGCGTACTTACTTTATTTTTTACTTTTCTTTTTTCGCGTGTGTCATGCTCACGACAGCGGTGCTTCCGCAACTGCCGCGCTCGCTTCAGCCTGATTTCGAATTTCGATATGCATACGTGTTACGTGCATGCTGCCCTGTATTATTTATTTATTTATTTTATTTTATTTTTTTTCGTAACATATTAGATACATGTCTTGGGCAGTGGTCAATAAAAGCGAGCCGCTCTCGCGACTGATGGAGGGTTTTTTATTTTCATTTTTACACCGATACCGGTACCCGGTGATGACATAATACGATGTCGTATCCAAGTATCAGAGCGTATACCATAATTATAAAAAAAAAATATCATACCCACGCCATCTCGCGTAGACAAGCCTCGAGATTAAGTTATGGTTGTGAGTACATAGGTAATCCTTTTACCTGAAAAGTTGTTTTCTACCGTTGCAAGTATATAATATATTTATATATATTTTTTGTATGCGTGCACAACTTCAGTCCATCTGCATTCCTGAGTCCCTCATTTTCTCCCTCTTTCCGGGTATACCATTTACGTAACCATCTTCGCGCGCCTGTTACCGTTGTTTTCTTGTTGCTGTACCCTAGCTCGTGTGTGCACCGCTGCACCGAGCTGGTGCAACCAACTAGGCATATGGGGCATATGGTACTTACTGTGGCTATACTATAACGTGTACCAAGTACCAAAGTAACGCGTATACCTTATTACACACATACACACTAGGTATATCTTGAAACTTGAATGAGGATAAGAATGAGAGAGAGCCGGCAAAAACACATACAAATACATAGGCGTAAAGGAACTGATGTGCCGATCGATTCGTCGATCGGTATCCCTTTTTCGTAAGTTTTGATGATTTTTTTTTCAAGGAAACGTGTCTTCAACGATAAAAAGTCCCCCGTTTTCTTTTGGAGGAAAAAAGAAAAAAAAAAAAAAACTACCGAGCCGTCAAATCGCGTGAAACTCATCAAGGCCAAAGTAATGACCCAAACGAACGAAGACAAGCGATCACTCTCCCTCTCTCTCTAAAAGTATATTAGATATCACCTAGCAAGTAAGTACATGCTACGTCAGAAGCGGGGTCAGCTTGACCGGAGCGGCCTAGGCGCTATTATGCATCCTGCATGAGGCTCGGGGGAGAGTTAGCTACACGAAACCTATACCCACTTGTACAAACGTATATATATATATATATATATATATTATGGGCAAGAGACGGACGAAGAGAGAAAGAGAGAGAACGAAGCATGCACACGCTGCAGCCATCAGGCAAGCGCGCCGGTTCGGGTCTCTCGGGCCGGGGCGAAGCCAAGGCTGTCCGGTTATACCTGAGGCCGCTCGATATACTGCCCGTCCGAGCTTCCCTCCCTCTTGCGCTTGCTGCATGCACCGTGTCTACCTGTATTTATTATGTATGTGTGTGTGTGTGCGCGCGTACGTTGGGTAACTGGTAACTGCGAGAGCCGGGCTCTCCGAGTGTATTATATATGATACTCTAGAGTGAGAAGAGAGAAAGGCGGTGCTGTAGAATATACCTGGGGCGTCCCCCGGTGCGCGCGCGGCTCCGTGGCGCATCGCCGCGCACACTATGCGCTGCACCTGGCACCCGACTCTCCCCGTGTGTGCAGGCGCGCCCCCGTTCTCTCTTTTTCTGCAGCAGCCCGACCGCCACGGGTTCTCGCTGTCCGTCCTTTCTTTTTTTCTCTCTCTCTCTCTCTCCTCTGCTTATTTGGTGGTGGTCTGATGTGCGCGGGCCTTCCTGAGCTGCAGTTGGTGCCGATGATGATGCCTTTACGTAACGCATCGGAGAATAAGGGCCAGAAAACATCTCGGCCGCTCTTTCAGGGGTGCGGAATTTCCCTCTGAGCTCTCTCTCTCTCCCACTCTTTCTCGGATGCTTTTTACCTTCCTCCTCCTCTCCGACTCTCTTTTCATCTCTATACGATGCTGAGCCGCGCTCGAAACATTTCAAAACTTTTTTTCTTTTTATTTTTTTTTTTCAGAGACACGCAGTTCGATTTTATGTTCATTTTTTGAATTTACCCACTACCTTTGAATCAACTTTATTCCAATTCCACGCTCCTGTACTCATCGATATGTAAAACAGTAGAGGATCAGCATTGGTGATTAGCAAACACTAAACCCGAATGTTTTGGAATTTAATTACTTACTTAGTTTTCTGATGCGCACATCGCACCAGTTCCCATCCCTGGGTTTAATTTTGGTTTTCCCTTTGATGAAACGAACTCGAAAAATCAACCAAATTAGCGACAAAGAGGGAGGGCGTCCCTCCACTCGCTGAGAAATGTAAAAAGACACATTACCTAAAACCCTGCACCACCACATAGGGTGCATTAAACTCTTACGTTATCTCTTCGTGCAATCGTGCATTTCCTCTCTTTCTCATTCCCTTTCATTTGTTTCGAGTCCTATACTTATTTATACCTTCCTACCTATCCTCTTTCAAGCGCCCACCTTGACCCATATATATATAATGTGTACCTACATACACATATACTAAATACGTACACGCGGCATATGAATTACGAATTTTCGTCGTTGTCATTGCTTTTTCGGATCGGATCAATGGACGATTCAATGAATGATAGTGATAGCCGGTACACACTATTAACCAGCGGTTCTCTACGCTTATATACACTTGTACACCCGTGATTTTGTCTGCGATTATTCGTTAAAGAGGTCGTTTAGCGAAATCACATGAATATATAATGAGAATTGTTCAATGTTGTACTTTGATAAAATTTAAACTAATATGATGTACTTTTTGTCCTTTGCAGATAGAAGAAGACGACAAGCTACCAAAATGCCTTTGCTACAGATGCATGTACAAGCTGGAAAAGTTCTTTGGCTTCAGGCTGGCTTGCATCAATGCAAAAGAGGTCCTATCGAAACATGCGGAGACGCTCGAGGTAAGCGACGACGCGCCCACTTATCTATCATTTTTATTTCCGCACAAATACTATAATCGGTGTCTTATTTGCCTCAGTCATCACCGACACACATCAAACAGGAGGACGGGGACATGGAGCCGTACTCGGAACTGCGCATGGAGTTGCTCAAGCACAAGGACGGTGCTCCGCTACTCATTCCCGAGGCGTCTGTCGTCAATCCGAACGCCGCCTTGGGCACTCCCCCGAGGCTCAAGTCAGACACGGAGCTCGATATCGAGGACACCATAATGGACCAGCATCACGACATGGACGACCACAAGTCGGACGAGTACGAGATGGACATGGAAACAAACCCGAGCGATTTCCTCGAGATGAGCGCGATGGTGGCTGAGGAGGATAACGCCCTACCCCAGCCGTCAAAGTCAACAGCGAAGAAGCAGCAACAGCAGTCCGAGGTCTTCCAGCACCGCAACGAACAGCACGAGGTCTACGTCTGTTCGCTCTGCAACAAGGCCTTCAGCTCCAAGGGCCACTTATCACTTCACGCTCGCATTCATGTCGGGGCGGGAGATGTCATCGGTGAAAAGGTCATCACGGACGATCATACCTCGTACAAGCGGCCATATCAGTGCGATCTCTGCAACAAGTCGTACTCAACCGCCAAGCATCGCTGGGGACACGTTTCCACAACGCACAGGTGAGCAGCGGAAGCAGCCTTTTTGTTGAAAATAGAAATTAAATTATTTTTAAAAAACAAGCAAGCTTAACGGATAAACTCCATTTTAGGGGCCATCCAGCAGTTACGTGTGGCTTTTGTTCGCGCATCTACTCGACGCGCACAAATCTCGAGGAGCACATAAAGTCGAGGCATGCGGGACAGCCTCCGCCCCCGGAGATGGCGACCCAGTATGCTCAGCAGCACGACTCGCGCTACCAGTGCAAGACCTGTCCAAAGATGTACGCCAACATTACCGATCTCAACAAGCACAGCAGAGTCTGTCACAGCGAGCAGCAGCGCAGAGATGCCGCAAATAGCAGCTACAATCCATCAAACTTTTGTAAGTCTAAACTGACGAGCGTCGAACATTGACTTGATTTTTCTTTTTGCGATTTTTAACCAGTATCGTTGTTCTTTCAGCTAAGCTCAAAAACGCGTTGGATCCGAATTCGGACATGTCAAGCATGGATTCCGACTACGAGAACAAGGACTACAAGAGCGCGGAAGCTAAGCTCGCCAAAAATCCTCATTTGACCATTCTCAAGCAAGCTCTGATCAAGGGTGAGATCGTGAAAAAGGAGTACGATGAGAGACAGAAGATGTTGAGCAAAGCTAAGAAACAAGCCAATGCAACCAATAGAGGTAAGTGGTTTTTCCCGTTGAATAGATTACGGAAAAAATTTCGTTTTGCCGATGATAAAAATGATCATTTTTTTTTCGTTAAGATAACCAAGATTTAGATATGAAGAGATGGTACTGCGAAGCCTGCCCTCTTAACTTTGCCACAGTTGATGAGCTGAAGCAGCATGAAAAAACTCATGACGCCGAGAAGCCCTACATTTGCCTTCTGTGCGAGAAAGACTTTGCTGTGAAATCGTCTCTAAGCAGACACATCATCGCATCGCACGGTGTCGATCCTACGCCTTTGGTCGAGAGTGATAAGTGCCTCAAAAAATCAATGCAAAATGCTAATGACCAGGCATTTATCAAGCTAGAGGATCACCATATTGCCAAAGAAAATTCTGTGTCTCCTTATTCTGATGTATGTTGTTTCGTGGTATATTGGAATGAATCCATTTTATTTTTTACGATATTTATGTGATGCATCTGACTTTTGCAGAATTTGGATAATGACGACGACGAACACGAGAATGGAAATGACAACATGCTTGAGGTGGAGACAGTCTTTGTTTGTGAAATTTGTACACGCGATTTCAACGACCGTGCGTCACTGTGGCTACACATTCGAGCCACTCATAAAGAATACGCGGCGTTTGCTTGTGGAGTCTGCCTTAAAATATGTTCAGACAACGCCCAGTTACAAAATCACGTCAATATGTATCATGGAGGATCGAAGCTTGCCATGTCCGAACAGAGAAGGTATTTGAAAAAAACTTTGATATTTTAATAAACCAGGTTTTTTTTTTTCTGTATCAGATGGCTCAACACAGTGAATGGTTTCTCATTACAGGTATAGCTGCACAATATGCGGTAGACA
The DNA here is from genome assembly GCF_000648655.2 of Copidosoma floridanum. The sequence continues at coordinate 801,674 of NW_019379475.1, forward strand.
GCATGATTCGCGGAAAAAGCTCATAAACCACGTGTCGATTCACAACATTGACCCGAGCTACGATGCTTCGAGATACGTTCAACTGAATACAAACTACTACAACGAAAATATGAATAGTAACGAGGGCAATGAGCTTATCATGGACTGCGACGAGGAGAGCGAAAAGATTGACTGCTACATCTGCTACAAGTCATTCCCTAGCGAAGATCATCTCATTCGGCATCAAAGAAACGCCCACAAGACTGATGGTAACATACCATTGGGCGAGTACAGCGGCAACGGTGGCCCAACTGGACAAAATGGCAGTGTCAACCGAGCTCAGTACCATCTGTTTTTCGTATGCGAGCTCTGCGGCAGTTCGTATCCCAGCAAATGGGAACGATGGCTGCACGTGAGCGGCATGCATGGCAATGAACCGTCAATTAGGTGCGAGCACGACGACTGCGCCAAGATTTTTGCCACAAAGACGTTACGCAACGAGCACGCGCAACACCATCAGCTGCAGGGCAGTTCTCCCAACACCTGCGAGATTTGCGGTAAACTGTGGGGCAGTCGAGTTGACTATTGGAAACACGTTATGGGTGTACACTCCGATACCGTGCCCCTGATTTGCGGCGTGTGTTTGAAAGTCTTCCCCGACGTGATGCAGCTCAGCCAGCACGTAAAACAAAAACACTGGCCCTTGACCACTGGTGACTTTAGTTGCGACATCTGCGGTAGGCCTTACTCCAACAAAAGTAAAATGTCGAGGCACAGAAAAATCCATGGCCTTGACGGCGAAGTCTTCAATCCAGCTTCCACCAACAGTAGTTTGATCATTCACGATGCCATGAACGAAGTTTCCCTAGAGTCGCATCAAATGGACAACGGCCTGCCTCAACCGATTGAGCCAGTGTCGATGGATCTTAGCTGCGAAATGTGCGGTGACCTCAAGTTCCCCTGTCTTGAGGATCTCAGCACCCATCGAAAAGTTGCACACAATCTTTTCCCCTGTGATCTGTGCAACAAGTGCTACGGACGCACGTCGCATCTGTGGAAACACGTAAACCGTGTGCACAAGGGCCACGAAGATATCACCTGCCGTTACTGTTTAAAGACGAGTGCCTCCCGGGATCATTTGGCTGCCCACATCGCCAAGATTCATCGTTACGAGCCTGAAGTGAAAAATGACGTGTCGATACAGAGTTTCAACAGCAGCAAAAGTACTAACCTGTACAACGATACGGCCTCGGCCAATGAGGAAGATGGCCTGCACTTCTGCGAAAAATGCAACAAGTCCTTCCACAAGCGCTATTTGCTGCGTCGTCATATGAAGGGCTGTCAAAACTATCGAAAGGATCCAGGTGCGCTGCTTACTCGGTGCCGAGCATGCGAGCGAATCTTCAAGGATCGAGCAAGTTTACAGAAACATATTGAAAACCATCACACCCTTTACGACTGCCATCTCTGCAAAGAGACCATCACCTCGAAACTTGGCATCATGACGCACAACCGGATGCATCACATGCACCACCCGGATCTCACTTGCGAGCTCGAGAGTTGCCGCAAGCTCTTCAGGACGAAAGATGATCTAGAGTCTCACCGCAAGGATCATAAGCACCACGGTAACCCGAACGTCTGCGACTTTTGCGGCGACACTGTTGAAAACAAGCTCAAACTCAAGATGCACATTCTGAGCTTGCACAGAAACGAAATCGGCGTCTCGTGCGGCATTTGTTTGATACCAATGAACGATCCCAAAGATCTCAAGAAGCACGTCGAAGATAGTCACCCCGGTGTTCTGGACAGACCCAATACGTGCCAAGTCTGCGGCAAACAGTATGCTTCGAAATGGAAGGCATTCGATCACACGAAAAAGTGCCACGGCAAGGTTTTCCGTACGTGCAAACAGTGCCTAGCTGTCTTCACGACGGACGTGGATCTGCGCTCGCACTACGAGCACGTGCACAACATTCCCAAAGACCAACTGGACGCGTTCCAGTACAGGCTAGAGGTTGCGGGTAATAAAATGGACGATTACGACCTTGGACCCGTTGGACCCGAGGTAGTCGTCAAAGAGGAGCCCGAGGAACTCGATTTCGATATAGAGCCGTTCGACGATGACAATGGCAACTCGAACGATTCGAAAAAACGCAGACGCTCGATGAGCGACACCTTCGACTGCGAGATGTGTCCGGAGATTTTCCTCAATCACGAACAATTGGCGTCTCATTACCGCAACGTTCACAATACCAATCCACAACGCATGTTCAAGCGAATGAAGGTCGAATCCTCGCCTCTGTTCAAAGCTAAGAAGAAGATCCGCGATCGCGAAAACTACGAGTGTAAAAACTGCCAAAAACAGTTCTGCACCAAGGTCCTGTATCTGGACCACGTGAACATGTGCACGCGCAAGTCGGTAGCGCCGACAACGTCGATACTTGAGGCTCACCTCAAGGGCAACAGTCAGCAACAACAGCAGCAGATGATCAAGCGCGAAGAGCCGGAGCCGATGCTCTGCGAGACGAATCTCAACATTCCAGACTTCAATCTGTTCGAGGACATCAACATGCAGTTATCGGGTCAAAAGCCAGTGCCTAGTCTCATGCCTCTTGGCGGTGGTCAGGCTTCCGGTAAGTCGTCCAAGTATTCGCGCAAAGACTCGCGTAAAGTGTACGACGAGTCCACAAACACCGAGTGCACTTGTGAGGTCTGCGGAAAACAGTGGCCTGCCAAGAAACACTTGTGGCAGCATCTGATTCGCTTCCATCGCTCCGAGGCCGCCGTCACCTGTGGAGTTTGTCTCAAGCTCTGTGTTACGTACGACGATCTCTCCGAGCATCTGAAGAACATACATCCGTCTATTTTGTCGACCGCGGGCAACAACTTTACTTGCAAGATATGTGGTCGTTATCACAATGCGCGAAGCAAACTCTTGCTTCACATGAGCATACACATCAATTGCAAGGGCAATATTCTGTGTCAGCGTTGTAACCGTACCTTCGAGAACGACGAGAAGCTCAAGGAGCACATTGCCACGTGCATGGGAGCCCGAGAAGGTGATAATGCCAGTGAATCGCTGATATCCAAAGAAGATAACGAGGAAAAGGGCAGTCTCATCGGCGATGAAGACGACGATGATGTCGAGGAAGAGAACGAGTTTGAGTCAGAGGAGGAGAGCGCAGCTCGGGACTCTGACAACAACGACAGCAGCTCCGACAAGTCCAACGACTCGGATAGTAGCAGTAACAGTAGCAACAGCTCGAGCGACGATGACGACAACAGCGATGACGAGGATGGCAGTGACGCCGAGAGACCGAGGAACCATGAAGAGGACAGCAGCAAGGACTCGGGAAATGTCGTCGAGTTACCGCAGCCTGTCAACGTCAAGACCGAGGTCCAGACGATGAATCTTGGTGTAGACGAAGAAGAAGAAGAAGAAGAAGAGGAAGAAGACGATGACGAGAAGCCGCGCTATGAGCCAGCACTGTCCGAGTCCGATGATGAAGACGACGATGCCCACAACGACGACGAGTATCTCAAGAAGCAGCAACAGCAGCAGCAGCGTGAGATCAAGGATCGTTACCAGCTCTCGCAGAAAGAGCCTATGCTGGTCAATTACTCGGAAGACGACGGACCACCAGCTCTTAGTCCAATGCTGGCCGCTCCTACACAAAGTAATGAGCACAATAACGACGGAAAAGAGCGCATTAGGCTAGTCCTCGACATGAAAAAGGAGCAGAAGAGCGATTCCAGCGCGGAAGAAAGTAGTAACGACGAAGATTCGGATGATGAGGAAGTCCCGCAAGCCCAAGTTGTCGATCCCAACAGTGCTTTCCACACGGACAACTCAAGGAGCAGCAACGAAGGTAATTCGTCTTCATTTATTCTGGTGCATTATGCAAAAGCTTTGAATAAATTTCCTTTTTCATTTCTTTGGACGCAAAAACAGATTGCGCTCATTCATCTTATTAATGAAGTTAAATTTTTTTTCCACCTTTTTTTTTTCTCTTTGTACCATAAATATGCATTATGACATTTGAAATGTATTTACAGGTGAAGAGGAGCAAGAAGAAGAGCAAGAAGTCGAAGGAGAGCAAGAAGAAGGAGAAGTAGAGATTGCTGATGCAGAAGAAGAGGAAGATGTGGATGAACAGGAGCACGAGAGGCACGAAGAGCAAGAAGAGCACGATGGTCAAGAGATGGAAGAAGCTGAGGAGGAAGAAGTCATGAATGACGAAGCCGAAGTGCTAGAAGTCGATGAGAATGACATGCACAATTTAAATGGAACGGTGCTAATGCTGGCAAATGATGCGGATGGCAACCAGATTCTTATAGAGCGTAACATGGCAGACCTCGAGAACGACGACTCGGTCCATGACATGGCTCAGTATGTCTTCCAGGACGGCACGGGTTTTGCCCTGGAAGACTATGAGGCCATTGTAGAAGGTAGTCAGGAAGATGATGAGCAGCACCAGCAAAGTTTTGAGATGGAAATGAGCCAAGCTCAAGACGAGGAGGAAGAAGAAGAAGAAGAAGTCGAGGAGCAGGACGAAGAGATGCATGAAGAAGTCGAGGAAGAGGAAGGAGAAGAGGATGAAGTTGAGGTTGACGAAGTGCCCGAGGAGGAAGAGGAGGGAGTCGTCGAGGATGACGTGAGTGCCAAAAGCTAAAGGTATCGAGTCGTCGATTATCGAGGTTGGGACCATAAACAACAAAATGTTCTTTGCGAAGATTTTTGTACCTTCTAAGATTTAAGAGAGCGATTGCTTGTACAGTACAGAGCGATACGAATTTTTCAGGAACGCGTTAGAGGCTAAAGTTATGCGCGGCGAAAGAACGTCTGATTGCATGCATGCAAGTGATGTTTATTTATAGAATAAGAAAAATATATTTATTTTTACTTCTGACTGAAATTAATTACTTCTTAACACGTACAGATTTATCAAATCGATAATATACAAGATTTGTTAGAAGTTTAATATTGTTATATATATTATATTCCCATCGGAAAAATTTCACATCAAGATTTACCACTAAATGGTAAATGAGTCATTGTATTTTTTTTTGGTAAAGTTTTTTACTTAACTTTATCAACGATACTTTGAACATTTAAACGTATTTCGTCAGCAAAATCATTATATTTAATTTTACATTTTCTTTCGCGAAGCACTTGTGGGTCTTGTTATACTCAGAGAAATTTTTTTTTTTTTAGACTTATTTTTAAGACTTAAATAGTTAGCGTTAAAATTTATTTTAAATATTGATTCATTCCACTACTCCCTAGATCTCGTAATTATGACTTAACCTTGTAAGAAACATTTTTTTGAAGTTATTAATTTTCGAACGTCATACTTCAATTCTTTTTTCAATGATTAATATTGTCGAGTGTTGACAGATAAACAAAAACATTTGAACCGGTCAAAACAAAACAATTAAAATCACGAAACACGTGTATCTCAGTTTAGTAAAGAGTTTTGGCTTGTAAATAGTGTAGTATATTTCATTACTATATAGATGTAAGTCACATCTTATTTAAGATAAAAAAAAAATTCGAAAGTATAAATTAAGTCGTGCGGGTAGTTGATAATTAATCACGTTTCTATTACTGCGTTTCAAAGCGCTGTATGTTAAATTAAAATCTTAGTGTACATTATGATAATTTATACAAAAAGCCATGTATAAAGTATAACTCATAAGTATTTATGAAACGAAAAAAGCAAAAATATTGTAAGAGAATTGCAAATGAAAATTTGAAAATATTTGATAAAACCGTGCCCCTAAAAAATTATAATTTGTGATGAATCCGATCATTGCTAAATTGTCGTCCGTCAATGCAATTGTTGATCATTAAAAACAAATGATGAAAAATAAATGTTGAAAATTATTACTTTACTTTTTACTCAGATCCTCTCATCTCTCATACATTCTCATATAAAAATCCTCTTAATTCTTAGAGAATCACATAATGTCAATGTTAAAAAAATTTTAAATGACAGTAATTTTTTTTCATACAGAATGAATACCTTCTATAAATGCTTCAACTGATTTAATAGGTGTATCTGGCAGTATTCCATGACCTAGATTTGCAATGTAACGATGTTTACCAAAATCACGCACCATCTTTTCAGCTCTTTGTCGTACTTCTTCCTGTAATGGCATTGTTTTCATCATTAAAAAAATAGATTAAAATCGTGCACATTCCTCTATACTTTGAGACAACATATGTCAAAATTTATTTTCACCTCGGATGAGTACAAGGCACATGGATCCATATTTCCTTGAAGGGTAATATTTGGTCCTACCCTTTCTCTGATATCCTTAGGATCAACTGTCCAGTCCAAGCCAATTACATCATAACCAGCTTCTTTTGCAAAAATTTCGATCGAATTCAAAGTGGCTCCCTTGGGAAATGCTATCTTGAAAGAAAAAATCCATAATTATATTTCGAGATGATGTGAGCTAATGAATAATGAAATTACAATAATACCATTGGAACTTGTGGAATGTTTAAGCTACTTAGTTTACGTTTCACTTCCTTATTTATCTGTATAAAATATTTTAGTGAATATTTTTTGAACAGCTCATCATTCAAAAAATTTCCATGACTCTCAAATACTTGTAACAACTGAAAAGTGTATGAAAATTAAAATAAAACAAAACTACTTTTCTTTATCATTGAATTAGCTACAAGCCCACCTGTGCACCAGATTTTACTTGCATAACTAAGTAATCAACCAGAACATCGGTTATCATTTGTAACAATTTATGGGACTCATTTGGATATTTGTACAGCCAACTTCTGGCTTGTGCCATTGTAGAGCTTCCACCTCCTTGAATCATATATCCCATTAATGTCCACTGAAACATTTAGAAAAAAGGATATTAATCCAACAATTGCTATTCAAAAATTACATAAGATAAAAGCAAAACACTCACTGGAGCTCCTGCAAAGCCAATAAGGGGAACTTTGCCTTCCAATTTATGTCTTGTCAATGTAATAGCCTTACCAACATATCCAAGTTCTACTTCAACATTAGGCATCTTCAGTCTGGACATGTGTGACGGATCTGTCAGTGGTTGAGGCAGCACAGGTCCCTTTGAACACAATCAGTCATATAATTTTTGGCTACTGTTTCAAAAATAAGCACTGTAAAATTTAGATACAGACAACTCCAGGCCTCATTTCAACTGTGAGTCCCATAGCTTGTGGAATGACAAGTATATCAGAAAATATAATGCTGCAATCCAGGTCAAACCTGTTGATAGGCTGCAGCGTTATTTCACACGCTAGCTCCGGAGTCTGGCAGATTTCAAAAAAGTCATGCTTCTTACGCAGTTCCCTGAACTCCTCCAAGTACCTACCAGCCTGTCTCATGATCCACACTGGCACCTTGTCGACGTCATCACCCTTGATTGCTCTAAGTATCTGGTCATTCTTCAGACGTGGAAAATTCTGCTCTGTCATCCTGTGTGATACATAAGTAATAAATAATCAATTCTTACTTTTTCACAGGATCGCAATGAATTTACTTTTAATTTAAACGATTTTCAAACAACATCAACACTACAACTGCAATGGTGCTGTTAAGAACTCAAAATCAAGATATATGAAAATAATTAATCTCGGCTGAGTGTGTTATGTAAGTTGATTCATATTAATCGTTGATGTTCTTAACACTCGAGACTTTCACTTTACATTAAATTTGAAAAACAAGGCAAAAACGTCACTTGCTGTTTATATTTTAAATTTTAATCAACCTCTTTTGTTTGTTGGGCAGTAAAAAAGTACAGAGAGAGCCTTTGCGAAAATAATGGGCTAGTATGGTTGCCTTACTGTCGGGTGCCGGGATAGGGCAGCCCTACTGACTGTTTTTATAAAATTCCAGTGGCATGTTTTTATTAAATATTATACGTGAGAGTATATGTAATACCTCTTTGAGGTCAGTACCCCATATGACCATAATAAAAAAAACTGTGTATAATTGTTTAAAATTTATCATTGATGAGACGATTTAGGGCTTACACATCAGATCGATCAAAAATTTAGTTTACAGTCAGCACCATCTAGCGTGGCTAATTTTGAACTAATGGTACCCTTTTTTTTGCTCTCTTTTCGGATGCCTTCCGTAAGTCCGTAAGCACTAGCCATTTAATCTTTAAACAAAGTATTTAGATAATGTGTAGCTAACTCATTAGTGTGAGAGAGATAACATGTCATACTTTTCTCTCCTTGCACATAAATGTCATCTAGGATACCGAGATACTTGAAGCGGACGGAGCGCACCCTTCGTTTTCGAAAAAAATACCCTATTATACCCCTATTTCTTTTTCAGAAAATTCTCTAACAGCGCGCTAGCAACCTCAGAAAATCACTAGCACGGACAGCACGGTGCTATTCGCTCCGAGCCGATACAGAGGTTGCGCCCCCTCTAGCCAAAATCAGGCAACATTTCTTGCATGTAAACAAACGGTTTAGAACATATATACATACGTATAGCTGCTTGTGATTGGCTGAATAAGACAGCAGGAGAGGATCGTCGTTCTCTCTCTAGCTTGCCAAGTGCCAATCACAAGCAGCTGTACGTATGTATATATGTTCTAAACCGTTTGTTTACATGCAAGAAATGTTGCCTGATTTTGGCTAGAGGGGGCGCAACCTCTGCATCGGCTCGGAGCGAATAAGTGTAGCCTCAGCCTCAGCGTTGGGTTAGGGCGTTAGGCCGTTAGGCGAATTCAGTTTTCAGTATCGGAACTTTTTCCCTAGATCATATATATAGCTATACGATCTAGGGAGAATGTTCCGCCGAGCAGACAGCAGTAAAGGGGCATTGCCAAAGACGGTACCCACAACGCACGAAAATTAAAAATTGTAATACTTATTTATAACACAAGCGCCCATCACCCAATGACCCGGGGCGCTGACTGGCCACTCTGTTAAATAAATAATTATTGATAACACAAGCACCTATCACCGTATAACCTGAGGCGCTAATTCCAAATCTAGTAAATAAATAATTATTCATAAATATGTCAAGCACCTTTTTTCTGATGACCCAGGACACTTATTGGCCACACTATTTAATAATAAAAAGTTAATTGATAACATATGTAAACAATTCATAATTTTGATTGCCTATCTAGTACGACAAAGATCTTTTTAATTGGTGCTCTAGTAAGTGATTGATAATTTATTATTTAATAATGGCCAGTAGGCGCCCCGGGTCATTGGGTGATAGGCGCTTGTGTTGATAATTGATATTTTATTATTTAATTGAGTGGCCAGTAAGCGCCCCGGGTCACACAGACAATTATATCCTGCTCGCTCTATTGCGCTCCATGGGACTGCAGCCTTATTGCGCGTTGCATATTGAAAGAGAGAATCGATTGTATCAAAACAACAAGGAAACACAAGCAGCTGTCGGCTTCTTGACTTGTTAAAAAGAAGAGCCGAAAGGCGGCTGCCGCTAACATATAAGTATATTATTATGTATAAACACACACGTCACAACATACAGATAAAGAGATAAAATAAAGTGCGCAGTGCGCACTGTCCATTTACCTAATCTCCTTTCGTGTTGATATTATTGTGATTAAAAATTAAAAGTAGCCGACTGATCGATTTATTGGGTGTGTCTTCAATTGACGCTGATCACGTTCATATTCGCTTAAGGTTACCTACGGGTCTTCAACTGGATAAAAAGAATAAATGATGAGTTCTCACCTTGGAGCAGGTGATTTTTTTATTTTTTGTAATCATTACAAATACGTAATTCAAAAGATATTTTTTTAGTTTATTCTTTAATTACACCGTTATTAGTTTAAATCCATAGACATACGCCTACTTATGTAAAACTTATTATTCAGGTTCCGAACAACCACCAAGAGTGGAAGGCAAAGTCAGGCTGTATAGAATGAAGTATTGTCCATTTGCTCAGAGAGTCAGTCTTGCGTTGACGTTTAAGAAAATTCCTCATGACATAGTTAACATTAACTTGAGAGATAAACCTGAATGGTACATGCAGGTAAAATGATTTGTCATGCAGCACATGTACACTGATTATTGATTGATTCTCTTAAGAAACTGAGAAATTTTTTTTAGATTAATCCTGAAGGTAAAGTACCAGCCTTGGTGGATCTTAATGGAGAAATCGTTGTGGATTCAACTGCGATAGTAAACTATTTGGAAGAGAAATATCCGGAACCAGCTCTGTGCAAAAAGGAAACTATAAAACGGGACCTGGAACTGTTGGAACATTATGGCAAGGTAATATATCTAAGGATTTTTAAGCTTTTGACATACATTATGATTAAATAAGTAAAAGTTGATAAAATTTTGCGTTTACTTGCAATTCTACTGATTAAATAATAATATATTCAATTTCATTGTAGATCCTCAAAGTATTCTTTGATTGTGTCCATAGAAAAGACACCAGACCTCTTAAAACAGCTGTGGACGAAATGTGTACCTATCTCGTGGAATTTGAGGAAGAGCTTAAAAAATTAAATACGCCCTTCTTTACTGGTTCGTCATGCATTTTTTAATCTTACAAAAATCTGTTGTCTTTTTTTACACAACTTTTTTTTGCAGGTGATAATCCTGGTATGGTTGACATCCTTATGTGGCCTTTTGTAGAAAAAGCAAAGTGTCTTGCATTGATTTACAAGGAACCAATGGACTTTGAAAAAGAAAAGTTCCCGCTGATTGTGAGTCAATTATCAGATATTGCATTTCATGTAATAATTTATAAATTACCTTTACACAATAATTTATAAAAATATTTACAGTTGAAGTGGGTTAGTAAAATGAAGGAGCAGGAATTTGTACAACAAAATGCCATATCTTATGAAACTTTTGCTAAAGTAGCAGAAGCTTCCAACGCCGGAAATGTCAATTATGACGCTATTTAAATGCTTCCAGTAATGAAAAGGTATAAAAGGTGATATATAGGCATTCGAGTTTTTAATTTCGTACGCCTAAAAAGCTTTACTGTGCTTTAAGTATAATCTTGCGTTGAAGATGCGTCAGAAAATTTGAGATAGTAAATTCACCGCACGATAAAAGGGGTCTTAAATTACTTTATACCGTAAGATTTTGATTCAATTCTCTTGACTGAATTTCTATTGCGTAACAGTCATTCTTTTTATTTAAGTTGTTCTGTCGTCATAAATGCGAGGGTGAAGGGCAAAGGCGGTGTCTATGCTGCAGGAAATCGCATCAAAATTATACAAAAAAAATTTCATCGACTTTTTATTACTTCATCACGATGACAGAACAACCTAAAAATTTTTCCTTATGCATCATTCCAAAGCATTACACCAAGTCATCTTAAATTGTTACAAAGTTAATTTTAAGTATTTTTGCAATCAAGATTTATTATTTAAAGTATAAATGTTAAGTTTATGGCACAATTATATATATGTATATAATTTTTTACACAAGTTTTTTTTTTAATTTAAAGTTTAAAGTAAATCCTTTGATAATGACAATACAACGTAACGACAATAAAAATAAATGAGCTTAAATGCAATTCGCGCGCCTATCTTTTAAATGATGAGTAATTTAGAAGAGAGATTATTAATAGTACTTAATAATACTACTCTAATAGTACTTCAGAATAAATAAATATATTGTACTTAAAAAAATGTTCAATTATTTACAAATTACATATTTACACGTTGACAGTGAAACAAAAGTTAAAAACTCAAAATACGACTAAAACTATCATATTACACAAATAGAAATAAATTTGCTTTCATCACATTTATTAAAGATTTTTTGTTGTTACTGCTGACGTGCTTGTACTAGCAAAAATATCAACTTTTCTTCAGGAAGACTGAATTTCTTCTATGTTTAAGTGTGCTATGAAACGCAGTCGCATTTGCAGAGCTGGTCTCAGACGTCTTATGATACAGTCCACCTCATTTTTCATCAAATTACCTATAAACATGTATTTAATATGATACCTAAAAGTTGCGATTAAGGAAACATAACAAAATCAATAAATATGAAGTTGCAACGAAATAATAGATTTTAAAATTAAATATTTAAATTAGTTTTTTTTCCAAGGATACAATAAATCGCAAACTGGATCCATTTGCTTTAAATGCGTCTGAGTGTGGCTGACTCGTTCTAACATTTCGTACAATATTAATGTAAGATCCGATATACATTTGGGTCTTTCCACGTTGAAGCGGTTTAACGTTGGTCCTATTAAGTGACACGCAAAAATAAGCTGTTCCTCAGTATTTACAACAGGTTGCAGTTTTTCTTTGATGAATCTAAAATTTTTTTTTTTTTTTTTGTTTACGCTTTATGAAGTATTCGATTTCTTAGTTTATTAAATGTAAAAATTGATAGCTTACTGAACCATTGTAACCATTTGACCGACACCAGCATGATGCCATATAGAATGAGCTAAAGCTAACATGTAACTATACTTGTTTTCAAAGAAACTGTTGTGCGTCAAATTAAAATTAAATAATTGAAATGACGTCAAATTATCATATTGCCAATTTGTAAGTCCAGGACTGACTATTGTTTGCACTAATCGTTCGTGCAAAGTCGACCAGTAACACTCTGGTAACGCCGACATTATTATTCCTATGCAGTTTATCCATGAATGAATCTCATCTGAAGGAATTACAGTGTATCTGGAAGTTTTACAAATTATTTTTTTATTAAAATTTTAATACGAAACTGATTATTTTTAGTTTAAAGTAAACGAATGCTTTTCACCCTTTAGCCACAACGTCCAGTAAATTATTGGCAACTATACTGGGAGCTACGGGAAGAGCCATAAGCTCAACACAGGAGACGTATAATGTATGCACTGCAGGATTTGGAAACTCATTAAACCTCCAATCAGTGGGTGGAAAAGTTGCTGTTCCAGATATTGCTAAGTAAAATAAATTCTACAGTCTTAGATGTGTGATCTTCAACTAATATACATTTTTACAAAAATTGATACTCACTTTCGACTAATCTTTGAATGAGCCGCACATAATAATCAAGTTCGGGTTGCCATTGTAGATCCTCTATAGGTCGAGCTATGTATCTTTGGTAAGCTTCGGATAAAGCCCAACCTGGAGTTTTAGTTTCTCTTAACGATCCTAATATAGCTGTAACTAATCGACGTTTTAATACAGGCTTGTCTCTCAATTTACGCTCGTAATAGTGTAGCGTATTGTACAAATATGTAACAGGCCGATCTAAATAACAATGACATATTTCTCATTGTCTGAGTATGAAAAATGAATTTCAAATTTTATGTAAAAAAAGCTGTATTACCGTGAAACCTATACAAACACCCCAAATGCTCTAAGAGCACTTCAAGGCTCTTGGTAACTTGCGGAATTTCAAGATAACGATGTAATACTATGTCGAAAACTGGTAGAAACCTCAGACAAACATTACCAAAATAAGCTGGAAAAGTCTGATACTGATTCGGACTACCAGAGGATTGCTCGATAAATCCCTCTGGAGCAAATTTTTCTGGAAACTTGCGATGAAAGGCTAAGTGCTTTTCATGCCAGTTTGACTGTTTCCAGTGGTCTGGTGAGTTTTCTTTGACGAATTCTTGTACACGATTACGGAACTCTGCGGCTTTTAGAAGCAGCAGTTGAATAATAAAGAAACAGACTTGTGCCTCGTTACCCTCCAACGTTCTTAAAGCCTAAAATACAATTTTTGCAAAATTACTGATAAAAACATGAAATAAAATAAAATTTGTACGCGTACTCACTAAACATAAAATTAATCTGTCAAACGTGACGATGTTGTACTTCCAAATCATATTATTAATAGCGTCAACGCTTTTGTTCACGTAATTTCCATCGCAAGTTATACTCGAGACTTCAAAAACTATGTAATCACAAAACTTCCTTAAGTGAGCTGACAACGCTCTGGCTCCTATCCGTTCTAATATCCTACAGAGATAAACAGTTGGAATTGAAAAAATCACATTGAATTTAAAAAATGACCATTAAATAAGTTTGAATAGTACTTGTAAGCTATTGGACTAATACGATCGGTTTCAAGAATCATTTTCCACAACAAACAAAGGAAAAGCGGGGGTGTTCCGGAAACCGAGAAATGAGCTATTATATCATTTTCGTTACTCATCGAGGCCCAGTTTCTATACTCTTCCTCTACAGCTTTCTGAAAAAAAAATTTTTTTTTTGAACTCTGTGAAAACTTAATCCATAAGATTTAAATATAAAACCTTAATCTGTTGCTTCTCCTCCTTTGGAACACTATTCTGTTGGAAGAAATCACTCAGAATCGGCGGAAAACACTGTAACGTGTGATCCGCCCACGAGTGTGGTGTGTTTTGCATAATGGTGTTGAGCAAATCCTTACACCAAGCTCCACTCACAGTATCAGCTCCTGTGCCTGTTATGTGCATTGATCTTGCAAGAGTAAGCACTAAAGCTCTATTTAGCTCCTCGGAATCGGCAGATATTAACGTTTTTGGCTCAGATAAGAATCTGGAAAGGTGAGGTTGCACCTCAGCCGAACCGAGTCCCGTTATCAAGCGTAAGGCACTGCTTTCAACGCTAAAAAAAAAAAAGGTAGAATTTGTCAGGAAACATAGTTTATATCAGTAAGTATTGTGAGATTTTTTTTTGTACAAAACCAATTTACCACAGATGCAGCTGGGTTTGATTAGTCTGAGGTACTGTTGCTAAATTATGAAGGTGACTTAAAATTTGAACTCTATAGTGGGGTTGAATGTGATGCATTCTGTAACTGAACATGTCTAACAAAGTATACAACGTTCCCCACGCGTGAGCTTTGAAAATCGTCGGAAGTAGTTGACCTGGAGTGAAATTACATAATCATGAATATCTAGGCCATGATTTTATATTTTCGTTGTCTGAAAAATGATTCTTACTTATAAAATTTTTAATGCCCAAAATCTCGATCTCCGTATAAACTAATAGTCTGCTGTACGTCTCGACGAGAGCCGGCGGAAGTGCCGAATTACTTTTTGAATGAGCGGATTTCATCATATGTTGCACGATATTATGAATTAGATTCATTTTAGCATGAACGGTTAGAGAATCCAGAATTGACATTGATAAAGGCGTCGTTGGATTGTTAACCATTGCAGCATTGCCTTGCAAATTTTGCAATGGTTGTTGAGGATGACTCTGATAAAAAAAAAGCAATTAGATATCTGGAAATCGAAGATTTTAGTGACAGATGACATTTTTCTTATCAAAATACCTTTTGAATGGAGTCGAAAAGAACAGCCATAGACCGTGAAAAATAATCATTTACGCTATTGGTGGAGTATGCATTGCACAATAACACAATTCGGTAATCCGAACCCATAGTAAGATTGGGCTGTGTTACTGCATGTTGAAGAAACCTATCAGACGAAATATATAATTTTATAAATCACTTAATTTTACGTTACTTTTACAACAATCATAATTACTCGTAGTGGGTTTTTAAATTGTGTGGAATAGGCCTATGGCAATTAGATTGCTCTGCTTGAGCTTTTCTTAGGAGTTGTAGCCAAATGCATATCAAAGCCATCTCGTGTGTGCATTTCGAATGCGTTAGATCTGGTATTGGTAATGGATCTTTTTCTGGATACAATAAATCATATAATTTAAATATTGGTAAAAATGACGCTAACTGCAAAAAAATAATTATTTTAGTTGTTATGTGCTATTCGTTGGTATAATATTATTTATATAGATTAAAAAATCTTACTGGATTCCTTTGTATGGTTCCAGAAATAAATTGCAAGAGCACCCACATTAAATGATCTCTTGCCTTTTTCCATTCTCTACCAGTGAGCTACAAATTGAGGTATGTTAAATAAGACTATTATTACTCAGAGAAAAATATATTATTAGTTTGCATATAAATACCCGATCATGAATCGCCATTACGAAACTAGGAAAGCTGACGAACTGGAAAAGAACATAATGAATCAATTGTGATGAGAGATGCAACCATGGCCAATAATTACTTATTGCTCCATCAGATCCCTCTGCAGGCGTGGATTCACTTTCTGATTTTTCCATATTTCTTATCATGAGATCTACTAATTGTTCTTCTAAAGCTAAACATCTAGAATTTTGCTAGCAGTACAAAAAAAAAACAAATAAAAATTTCTTGATAATTTTTTCACTTTGAAAACACTAAAAAAAAACTTACCTGTTTTTGCAATCTCAACATGGAGCAGACCATGTCTCTACTGTAAGGTTGCTCCAACACATATCTTAAAAGCTCAGTCTGTGGTTTCAATATATCTACATCGTACGGAAGGCATCCTTTCAAAGAAAACTGTAAAGTATTACGGTCTAGCAGCCATGGACTCACCAAGTGATCATCATAGCCTGTATGCTCTACTACTGGCAACATTTTTGAATGGCCAACAATCGAAATCATTTGTACTACATGTCGAAAACTTTCTATAAAGTTTGATATCAATTTTTTTAGCTATAAAAAAAATGTAAACACGTTTTAAAATAAACTTTTAAATTATAAAATTTTCATACGATAAATAAAATTTACCCAATGAGGCCACTCATTGTTCTCCGGAAGTTTCTGAAGCTCATTGATAATCAAATAACTAGGCAACAGACACGCATTCCTGTCAAATATGTACTCAATCAGATTTTCCAAGACCCTCATCTGAGGTTGTACCGAAGCATCCAGTCTAGTAGGCAACGAATGAGCTTTTTCTTTACATGCCTGAAACAAAACGTAAGAATCATTTTCATCATGTTAGTAAGTCAAAATGAAAAAAAAAATAAACAAAATCTATCAACACTACCTTCATGATTTGTCTGACACCCTTGTAATCAACACCACCAATTATACGTCTGATCAAAGTGAAACACTTGATCCAAAACTCTTCATTTTGATATTGCAACTTGTCACAGCTCAATATACAATCGCAAACCAACCTGAACGAAAAAAACAATAAAAAACATTGCCCATCATGGAAATGCAGGTACCAATCAACAACTTACTTGGCAGGCAGAACATTGGTTGAAACCATATTTTCCAACAGCGATAGTATTAAATGCATACGTTTGCAATTGGTCGTGTCTGCCAGGGTATGCAAAAACTTTCGTATGGCGTTTTCTTGCTGCTCTGGCGTCAGACTCAACATAGCAGTTGTAAGTTCTCCCTGCCATCTCGTTAGCTTCTCTTTTTCGTTGCTTGTGTCGTGCACTATGATGCAGCTAAACGCCTCTTCTATAGCTTCCACCCTCTAGTCACACAATCACGATTTTAATAGCAATCATAAGTTTACTTGGAAAGTAAACAACCGACAGGTAAACAGAGAATTAAGTATACTCACGAGAATCTCATTAAGGATGCTAACGATCTGCGACTCGTTGCCCATTTCGTTTACTATACCTTTATGACATGTTACGTGTAGTAACAGTAGTTATTTAATTAATTTCTTTCACAAAGAGAAAACCTTAACATTATTAATTTTTAGATTTTCGAGCCAATGCACAAGTCCACGAATACACGCACACCGTGCGCACACACTATCAAAATATAAGGTTACGTCCACTCAGGAGTCCTGAGTCAGGACTCTGAAATTAACTATATATAAATATAGCGACTATATGTAAGTTGCAGCTGTTGAACATTTTGCTTTTGCCAGCACCGGCGAATTCCATCTTTGCCGCTTTTAATACGAGTTAGTCTTTTATGAGCTACTATTTTTTCCAAATAATCGATACTTAACAACTAAATATAAGTATTTTACAACATTCCCTGTGCAAGTGTGCAGTGTGATAAACTGAACTAATACATGCAAAGGGTACGAGATATTGTAGGTTTGTATAAATTTTTAATTACAAATCATTCAGGATATTGTAGATTTAAGTAGAGGGGTAGGGGACAGCAGCTGACCGCCACCAACACTGTCACCGACAGTCATGGGTTGTACTTATTCCGCAAATGCTGCCACAGCAGTTAAGTTTCGTAGGTCGTGGTAATAAAAGGCCGTATGGTCGGGCGGCGCTAGCGTCAACCTGTACTAACTGTCGATGGGTTCCGCATGTCAACAAACTTCGATATTTTTTACTGTTTTCACTCCCATGCCATCCGATATTTCGGAGTTGTTGTCAACAGTAAAAAATATCGAAGTTTGTTGACATGCGGAACCCATCGATAGTTAATAAGTACAGGTTGACGCTAGCGCCGCCCGACCATGCGGCGGCGTTACCACGAATACCACGACCTACGTAACTTGCACAGTTTAGGCCCTAGAGCCATTTAATCACTTATAAACCAGCCACAACTTTTGAAATAGATACAAAATAAATAATTAACGATGTTTGTGCTACTTGCGGCAAATTTGCAGTGTATGTTTTACACGAATATCAACCTCCTATATATTCAAACTTTCGGGTAATAGATATGTTGTAAACTTGCCGCAAATAGCACAAACAACTTTATCTTTTCATTTTATAACCATACAATTAGTTGCGGCTGGTTTATAATTGATTAAATGGCTCTACTGTAAGTAGTAATAATCATTTGGATTAACGCCATCTAGCGGTCGTGATTTTTTTGGCCAAAAATTGCTTCTGAAATTCTGAAGGAGAGATTTAGGCAGTTTAGCCCTAGAGCCATTTAATCACTTATAAACCAGCCGCAACTTTTGAAACAGATACAAAATAAATAGATAACGATGTTTGTGCTACTTGCGGCAAGTTTGCAGTGTATGTTTTACAAGAATATCGAGCTCCTATATATTTATACTTTCGGGTAATAGATAAATTGTAAACTTGCCGCAAGTAGCACAAACATCGTTATCTATTTATTTTGTATCTGTTTCAAAAGTTGCGGCTGGTTTATAAGTGATTAAATGGCTCTAGGGCTAAACTGCCTAAATCTCTCCTTCAGAATTTCAGAAGCAATTTTTGGCCAAAAAAATCACGACCGCTAGATGGCGCTGATCCAAATGATTATTACTACTTATAGAAGAGCTATTTGATCAATTATATTATA
>NW_019379475.1:822366-837786 GCF_000648655.2 Copidosoma floridanum
AAAAAAAAAAAAAAAAAAAAAAAAAAAAAAAAAAAAAAAAAAAAAAAAAAAAAAAAACTAAAATTCATCAATACTACCTTCATGATTTCTCTGACACCCTTGTAGTCCACACTGCCAATTATACGTCTGATCAGAGTAAAACACTTGATCCAAAACTCTTCATTTTGATATTGCAACTTGTCACAGCTCAATATACAATCGCAAACCAACCTGGATAAAAAAAATCATATAAACCATAAAAATCATAGAAATAGATAGGTACCAATTAACAACTTACTTTGCAGGCAGCACATTGCTGGATACAAGATTTTCAAGTAAAGACAGCACAAGATGCATTCGCCTGTGATTCTCGGCAGCAACGTACAAAAATTTTCGTACCGCTGTTTCCTGTTGATCCTGGGCTAGTCCCATCATTACTCCAACCAGCTCCTTTTGCCATCTCGTCACTTTTTCCTTTTCGCTGCTCGTGTCGTGCACAATTATACAGCTGAACGCTTCCTCTATCGCCTCTACTTTCTACATCGGATACAGGAGAAAAAAAAATTATAAATAATAAACACTGGAAAAAGTACGGATTGAAAACAGTGTAGGAGTAAAAATGTGCTTACCAATATGTCGTTGAGGATGCTGCTAATTTGTGCCTCATTGCCCATCTTTTTTAATTTTTCGTTTCCACACAGAGTAGGTATCTTATCCCTTTAACCCTCCACTTTGATTCCTTTTAATTCAACAATCGTTACGTAGGTAAATATATTAATTCAGGACGACAAAATCGTCCTCTGGAGCACTGCATCTGTGTAGATAAATAAAAGCACGTACTACGTACTACCTACACGGTAAACGGCCTGCGATAAATTTACTGTATACACACAAGCTGGTAACGAAAGATAAGGCGGCGAAAGAGAAAAAAAAGGGTCAAGTCTACTCATCCGGTACACAAGCGGAGAGAATTGAATCTTATTGTTGTGTTTTCGCAGGAAGGAGCGAGAGAGAAACAAACGTGTGTTCTCTCTCTCTCATGCGCAGTTTTAACTCATCGGCCAATCAGAGAGTAGGAAATAAACGACGAAATCACCGGCCATGTTGGATTTCAGCCAATAAGCGCAGCGAAAGTAAACATTTGTCAACATGGCGAGCCCTTCTAATTGTTTTAAAACTGCGCAAGAACAGTCGACAATTGATACGAAAACGCTTTTTTGTATAATTTAACAATCATATTATTGCAAAGTTTACATACATATATCGTGCTAACGTGTTAAATGCTGATCGTGAAGTGAAATGTGATAGAGTTGTGTGAAAAGTGCGATATTTTTGCATTGTAATCGCCGGTATGTCGCGAACGAAGACGGTAGA
Organism: Copidosoma floridanum; assembly: GCF_000648655.2. The sequence continues at coordinate 823,720 of NW_019379475.1, forward strand.
CGACATCAAAAAGGATCAAAGATCAAACTTAAGTATCCAAGCCATAAGCCATAAGCGAAGCGACTTTTTTCTTCGCACGCACACAAGTTTGCAAGGCGGTTGTTACAGGAGGTGTGTGCGCGACACAACAAATTATTAGAAGTGGATAAGTAGTGCAGTGAGTGCATGGAGTCGTAATAAAATATATATATTTATAAAAAGGGACACGCCGAAGGTCGCAGAAAATTGTACAAAGGTTAGGAAAGGTTAGAGTGTTTGCTTTTTAATTCAAGAAAAATTGAGATATAACAGAGAACTGATTCTCTGTTGTGTGTAATTTAGTGATTCTGTGACAAGGTTTTTCTTTACAATGTAAATAGTGTCGATTTTTCGGATAATCCGGAGAATCGCTCTTTACTGGTTTAACAATCCTTTAATTATTTACATACATATGTTAGATATCGTAATCGAATGGTGTGGAGTTTTTTAAATATCTCTGAAAGCTCAATGAGCTAAATTAGAACTGATTCAACTAATAAAGTGTATTGGCGCCAAAACCGAGCGCTTTGACTCATCCCCAACAGATGGCAACTGGCGTGCTGTGTAGCTGTGCATACCGTGCGTTGATTGCATTACCTTGACAAAAGTGTACAACTTTATCATCATCACTATTATTATGTTAAATAATAACGATTCGGTCCGATCAACTCTGATAAGCGGCGATCCGGAAATTTGCAAAGCTCTTCTTTTCGAGGTGAATACATCATATCAATGGTATTTTATGTTGTGATGATTAAACATTACAGCATAAATCGTTTCAGTCCGCAATATCATGGGCAAAGGAGGGCCATTACGTTTATTACTTCGCTTCGAAGCAAATCGAATCGTTGCCACTATCCTTCCACGACAGAAGCGAGCCTTCAGCCGATGTTTTGAAACTCATGACGTTCATGTGAGTTTTGTTGTTACAATTATTTATAAATAAGTACATGGTATAAATTAATTCAAATAAAAATTTTGGTCTTGATGCATCTTTTTTTTTGTCATATCAGCTTACATCTTGAATTTAATTATTTTCAATTGCATGGCCAATGGGCCCTTTATATACTTTGTCGTTAAAGACATTTTTTTACAGTCAAAAAATTTGGTAATTAAAATTTTTTCAGGACAAGAGATTTAACGTATCGAGAAATGTACGTGTTTAATTTAAAATGCAAATTTCTACAAACACGTTTCATTTCTATACTAATATGCGATAAAGTTAAGTACCAATACATTAAATATTAATAAAAAAATAGTACATTTTATAAAGCACTCATGAGAGATAAGTTTTCGTCACATGTGCGATATTTTTCATTTGGATGGCGCTCATGTGGCGAATTACAAACACTGTATAAAATTATCGATGATTATTTTATTTGATACTTATGGATATGAATATTATAAAAAAACACATGGATACAATTAAGTCATTGTATACATAGAAACACTTGAAGCTTTTGGTATGATATCATGAAACATAGTAATTGAAATTTCGTAAGCATTTGCAATTGTAATTTCTCATGTGAAAATAAATATAAAAAATTTTGTTTAAAATGTGCAAAACCATTATAAGTACATGAAAAAAAACAACTTCGTACCCATCCTGAAATGATTTCTTACGTATGCTCTGGCACTTTGCTTATCTTGATAACTTGTGACAATGACGCCGAATGTTCGGTCCTGTATCGTACACCCGATTCTCTACTACCCCCGAAATTCATGACCGAAACGTCACCACCGGCTAGACTCGATGAAGTCGAAGCTGACAAAATATTATGATGAACAATTCCAGCATCCATCCTCTAATGAAACCTTTTATTTTACCCTCCAAAAGATATACAAATTTTATTACCAGAAATCATATAGTTGCAACGCAAAAACTAATTTTTATATTTTTGTTGTAACATTACAGCTACACTCCGACGTACAATGATCTGGTCGGCCAGCTGGTTCAGCTGCACGTGTTCAAGCGGCCGGCTTCCATTCTCCTGATCGACGACCTGGACGCGTTCGCGGCCGCGGACGGCAACGACGCGCTCCAGTCGGCAAAGTGCTGCGCCGCCATACTCAACGCGGCTCGGACCTGTTCCGAGTTCGCTTGCCGTCCGGTACTCGTTTGCGCGGCTAGCTTCGAGCAAGAGCTCAGAAGCACCTACAGGATGTACTTTGACAACCAGTGGATCGTGCACTCCGAGCCCGGCGACAAGGACACGGACGAAGCGAGGAGGGTGTGGATCAGAAACGTCGAGGCTAGTAAGGCCTTGGAGTACTGCAGGTTAGACGACGCGGTACTGGTACTCAAGAGCGTCTATGCCGCTGTCGATGGCAACACTGGTGCCCAATTGTAATTATTTATTCCCAGATATCCGCATTGTAATACTTAGTCGTCATTGTCGTTCTGTGTATCGATATGTAAAAGAGTCGATTAGTCTCGTTACCAATATTTTTAGATCTTCATGGTAAAAGTGAATTAGTTATCGCGATTAAACGTCATAATCTCAGCATCAGAGCCTTTTGCCGCATACCCAAATCGGAGGGTTTTATAGAAAGTTGCTTCTGTTAACGATAATAATGTATATTTAGAAAGTGTGTTCACTATTGTACGTTACAGTTACCTGTAAGCAGCGTTTTCCGTTTTGTCTACGAATAAATGGAACGGCCAATAATTAACTATAAATAAAAAAAAAACTCAAACAGTACATTTAATCGGGAAAGATAGCTTATTTCACCCCTCCAACGCGCTTCTCTGTCAACGTAATCTCTCGAAATCCTCTTAAGCAAATTAGAAAAAATAAATAAATAAAATAACGCATTCTGACTTGAAAAATACCGTGAGACACGCACGCTTAGACGAACGAACGAGAGGAAGAAAAAGGAAAAAAAGGAAAAAAAAGGGAGCCGAGAGAGAGAGAGAGAGAGAGGGCTGGGGGTCTATTAAAGGAGCATTAAGAAAGCGTGCGAGACCGCTTGGCGGCGGCAGTGTCCCGCCCAGGGCCAATAATTCGTTCCCGAGAGAGCGTCCCCATAGCTCTTCGCGGACAATACGACACGTCCTCGGTTCTGCTTCTCCATGCCATGCACATGTACAGCGCGTATATAATACACATATACATACATATACACGTGCGTGGCAGGAGGAGGCGCGGATAGAAAACACTCGAGAAGAGAGAACATCTTTCGCGGTGGTCCACTCGGGTTCTAAGCTGTCGTTCGCCTGATTAATGGGCTATACCTACTCTCTACGACTTGGATGTATTTTTTTTTTTTTTTTTTTTTTTTTTTTTTTTTTTTTTTTTTCGTACGAATTTCGGGAGTTTTTATGGGGTGTGAATATATGCTCTTCAAAGGCATACACGTTTGTGGCCTTTTTTCCCCTTATTCTTTCTTTACGTATATCTCTCAGAGAAGTAAATCGACACCCTATACAACACTATACATCATACGTATATACAAAAGTGCAGACTCTTGGGGGGGATTATGAAAAGGCGTATTAATATTTAATTCCAAGTCGTTAATTTGGTCCCCAGGGAAGGGGATACGGGAGCGCTCGGGCACAAGTGTGTCCATAAAAAGGAGGATGAGGACACAGGGATATTGTGTTTTGGTTTTGAAATTAAACGCCTCGATGGTCTGAGCCTCTCATCCCAAAGATTCATGGATTACCATCAAAGTGTGGCAGGCCATATGATTTTTCATTTTTTTTCTTCTCCTTAACAATTTAGACGAGAAGTTAAAGCTGAATGTGATTTCATCTTTTTTCTATTTTCTTGCTATGACTGTGAACAAGACATTTAATAAATATCTGATCTATTACAGGTGACAACTTCCGTGGACATAGAACACTTGAATCCCAACAACGTCAACAATAACAGCAACAATTGGGATGGCCGCCGAGAGAGCATGGGTGTGCGAATTGTAAATTTTCGAAACGGGCCTCTGCGGTGGGAAAACACGTGACAGAAACTTTTACAAGTCCAGTAGTGTATAGGTAGCAACGGCAGCAGCATTAGCAACGACTATATATGCTACACGAGGCCCTAAAACTTGAAAAAGGAAGGCCGACGGGCGTGCGGGCCTCGAGAGATAATCTGCATCTCGAGGATACATTGGATAACGTTCTCCAGAGCATCGGACGCGGACAGTCCTTGCAGAGCTCACGCACAGTGGACCACACCGTGTAATATATAATCGCCGATCGCGAGAACCGGCGACTAAACACGAAGCGTATATATATGAGCGCTCGGTCGCAACTTTCGGTTCCCAGCAGCGCAGCCGATCCCAAAGCGAAAAGGGAGAACAAGTAAAATGAAAACAGGCAATAGGAACAGAGAGAGGGAGAGGGTGAGGTCTAAGGTTTTGGAAAAAAAAGGAGACGAAAAGAGCGTGGGCCGGCAGTAAAGCCTCGAGAGAAACACGTATATATTTATACAGTGTAAGTATATCCTCAAGGCAAGAAGAAGAGGCACGGCTATCCCAGGTCGCTCATGGAAATCCGTGTAATACGGATTCGACTTTTTACTTACACACGTGTGCGTTGCTGCCGCATATAGCCAGCCAGCTCGCGAGCGACGAGGCACATTCTCATATGCTGCTGCTGTACCTTTTTGCCTCCAATGCTCGCTCTCCCCCATAAAACGACGAGCCGAGAACCGGTAGGTGTGCGTTGTGCCGTACACGCGCGCGATCACGGGCGGTCCATCGTCCATATGCAGATACCCATACCATCTCTGTAAATGCCTGTATATGTGAATCTTGCCCTGAGATTAGAGAGAGAGAGAGAGGGAGGGAGGGATGGGGAGACCCTCGGCGTCCTATTGTCTGGGAGCTCTGGCGGATTGACGCGAGACGAACGCAGCGTCGGCCCATATAGCTCACTCCCCGTGTCGAGGTGTACAGAACAGCGCAATAAAAAAGAAAAAAGGTAAAGGAGAGAAGACTCGCCGTTCGTCCGGCTGCTTGGTAAACCAACTAACCAGGTCATTCCACCGCACCGGCCGGCTCATGTGGAGGCATCGTCGGGCATCCCTATGTGTGTGACCCTCGAGCTCTTGCTCGGTATAAGATATACTGCAAGTACCTCAGAAGACGGAGGTGGAGGAGATAGGGGGAGAAAGAATCGAGTCGAGCCAGACTGCCTGGCCCCTGATGCTTGCAGCTTCTATACATCTCCCTCTCACGTGTCTTTCGCTTTCTCGCTCTTGTGCACACGGTCTTTTTATTTTGATGCCACCGCCTCTCTCGTCTTCTTCTTTTCCCTTCGGTGGGAAGGTGAATATAGAGGACGACTGCAGCTACATTATACTCTATACGTCCACTTGCTGCCCCGTCGGTGATATGCTTTCGGTGTAGGCGAGATCCAGAACTGCCCGACTTTTTTTGTTTCCCTTCCTTTCAGCTTCTCAATTCCAGTGTATAGGTATAAATTGATTTTTATTAACCCATGGTGTTATTATTCGATTGGTTATCAAAAGGTACAGACTCAATAAACAAATGTTTATGGATTTGCACCGGGGATTTCAGTAGAGGAGGGAATCGACGCATTCATCAAGTACCTACTCAGTTTCGATGTTGGATTAGAGCGAATGTGGTCCTAAAAAGTTGGGAATAAATGTATTATATTCACGGAGATCAGTCAAAATTCGAGTGATGTGCATGTAAGTTGAGAGTAGAGAAAAAAAAAAAAAAAAAAAAAAAAGGAAAAGAAGAAGCAAGTACAGGAGAAGGAAAGAAAGTCCACATAATTCCTTGTAAGCTACCATGNAAAAAAAAAAAAAAAAAAAAAAAGAAAAAAAAAAAAAAAAAAAAGGAAAAGAAGAAGCAAGTACAGGAGAAGGAAAGAAAGTCCACATAATTCCTTGTAAGCTACCATGCAATGCAGCATCGACAGTGCAGTGCAGTATGTGTATATATATATAATGTACCGCACTTCGTGGAAGAGAAAGAGACACATGTGTATATATAGGTATAGCCAACTGAAGGGAGGAGAGAGCGGGAATCCCCAACCCGGTGCCGGCACCGACACCAACAGACCCGGCCAGACACACCGACAGGGAAAAACGCTCGGGCGAGACTGCGAGTCGGCACACCTGTTATATAGTCCTCCCCATCTTCTCTCTCGTAGTGCATGTATATAAGGTAGGTATATAGGTACAGGCGGCCTCCAGGTATATCCGCGCTCTCTGTGGCCCAGGTGGAGAGAGAGAGAGAACAAGAAGGAGGAAAATAATAAGAAGAGACGAAGAAACATGCAGCGAGGCTCGAGGAGGGCGTGAGCTTTATAAAGAGCGCAACATCGTCGAGAGAGAGAGAGAGGGGGTGGTATTATATATGGTTTTGTTGGTTGGTTGGTTGCGGTGCTCGCGCGTGCCTCGGCAACTGCAGCCCATGTATACACATTGTGTGCACGGGGTAATGGAAAACAGATTCCTTTCATCTCCTGGTGCTTTTCCTCCTTGCTTGTCGACACTAACTATCTATACATCTATACACACACACACACACTTTTTTGTTTGCCGAGGTTGCACTTGTACGTAACGTTGTTGCTTTTTCTACCGTAGTAAATGCGGAAAAATGCATTCCCCTATATATACATGTATATTTTTACGAAAACAACTGCGCTCGGTGCCAAGCATGTGGCCTTATATATATACGTTTCTGCAGCTCGGCACGTTGCAAGGGTGTATATATAATACTTCACCGTACTTTCACGAATATTTTTAAATGATTAAAAAATAAGCGAAAAATCGGTATTGGTAACCCTATAGTTGTATCAAACATTTTCATCCGTTAACCATACATGTTAAGAAATTTTAATAAAAATTTTTACCATTACATTAGCAGTAGTATCTTTATAGTTGCGCATGAGGCAAATTGTTCGTAATGTATGTTTATTCGCTCACCTTTGATCCTTTGATTGTTGCTGATGTACTGCGAAACACCAAAACGAATCGTTGGTCGCGATAAGAAGAAACATATTATACATCCTTCGCCGCGAGAGAGAGAGAGAGAGCGGACGTGAACGGACGTTCTTCCAAATAAGAAAAACCTCATCCTCCTCCTCCTCCTTCTTTTACTTGTTTTATCCATCTTCCTCTTTTGATATTTTGTTCTTTGCCTATTCTTTTTTTTTTTTAATTTTGTTTAACTACACATACACGTACATAGGTATATACCCTTGCTGTGAATTATTTATAACGAGTGTCAACCCCCACGTGAATGCCATGCCACGTTGATCGAACGATGCAGGTGATAATGGAGGATTTATTTTGCCAAATCATTAAACATTCGTGTTGATTGAAAAAACAAAAAAAAACAAAAAAACAAAAAAAATGCGAGCGGCACTATTGTTTTAACCGCACTAAAACTTATTTGTTTAGGCCCTGCATACATAAAACGCGTTAGCGCGTGGTATATAATATATACCCCCTTGACTGAACGAGATAACGAAAAAAACATTGTTATTTATTTTTATTGACAAACTTTCACTCGGACCGATTAGCTTGCTGAAATTATCATACACATAGGTACATGGTTCGGATAACTAATTCCTCGCGTGTTGAAACGAGTCAAGTGAGTTTGTGCGTTGCCCCGTTGCACGTACATTATTTGTATTATTATTATTATTATGATTATTATTATTTTTTTTTTTCTAACAAAGGCTACTGCGTAACAATCGTGGCGGTGTCCATTTATGCACAGAGTAATATTCTTACCTCCGAAATGATAAAGCAGTTGGGATATCTCTTGAAAAAAAAAAAAAAAAAACAGATTTTTTTTCTCAATGATGAAGATGCAAGATCCTGACACGTGCTTGTGCGGGTGAATTTTCAATATCGGTGCCAAAAAATATTTCCCCTGATGGTATACGCGCGTATACCCGCACACAGCCATAGATGGGTGTAGGAAAAAAAAGGAAGGAGCCGCCTTTTGGGATGAGCAGGACCTAAAAATAAATGTCTCTATCGCGATTACGGAGTCGAGAGAAGCGAAGACGAAGGGCGGGAGGGAGGGAGGAAGAACACAAGAAGAAGCAACCCTTTGTGTGTATATGTATGTATAAAAAAAAAAAAAAACACGTTTTTCGTCTCTGCTCTTTCTCGCGTGGATTATCCGCTCGAATCTCTCGCGGCACGATCGGCCACGGCAAGAGCGAAAACAGGCGAAAATAAATCAGAGAGATCCGATTGAAATTTAACGAGCGAGTGTGTGTGCGCCCGCGTGGACTCGAGAGATCGAGAGTAGCACTCTCGCATGCACACGTACAGTGTATATATAGGTACCCAATGCGGCCCCCTTTTTGTTCCCCCCGGCAAATAGGACGAGCGCTGGGGAAAAAGGACCAAAAAAGTCTCGCGTGTTGCGCAAAGGGGATCGGATGGTGCGAAAAAATCGGCACGTGAGCGCAAGAAATGAAATTTCTCAGGCTGCCAGCAAGAAACAAAAAAAAAAAAAAAAAGATCGGCTTTCCGCGAGAAATAATAAGACACTGCACCTATATTTGTATCTTATACACACGTACGCGATGATAGCTGTGAAAATATTACATCGTTTGTGGTAATGATAATATTATGACTTTTGGAACGAACAGCTTTTTTTTTTAAGGGTGGATCCGTACGTATAATAACAGTATACGTACAAGTGTATTCTCTACAGCCGAAGACCTTGAACTGTTTTATTGTTTTAGTAGATTGGGATTGTGGCACTCTGTATGCACCTATATAATATATACTTCATAAATAAATGTGATGTATGCCGTGACTGGGCGGGAAGATGCGGCTTTACACCGAATTCGAGCTTCGAATCCGAAGAAAACATTCTCGGATAATCTAAAGTGCGTATAATGCGCTCCGAGTCCTCACTGAAAGCGTATAATGTCCTGTGGCGTGCGTTGAATTGGAAAAAAAGTGCCAAGGCACTCATTGCCCCCCGAGTTACCGGGCTCATCATTGGTTTTCCGAAATGGCCCAAAAATGGCTCCTGGGCACATTATACCAAATAAGACGGGTTTTCCTGAAACAAAAACAACAACCGACAAGACTTTGGATACTCCGATGAGCCTTTTAAACTCCTGCTTGTTCTTCATCCATTGTCGATTCGCATGTTGAGTTTTGATACGAAAAAAAAAAAAAAAAAAAAAAAAACTACATACTATTAATTCCTTCTTCCTTCGAGAGAGAAGGACACATATTCTTAAAAATATGAGCGAAATCAAAGGGTATAAAGGAAAGTATATATTATATAAACATCGGCTTTTGCTCATCGTATATACATGTAGGATGTATCCCTCCGAAAAAGGGAATAAAGGGAACCGAAGTTGCTTTATGTACTCCGCAGCCCGAAACGCGCTCTCTGCAGCCGAATTTCGGGCATTCTTGCGAAATTGTAGGAGATACAACCGGTTGCCCCCGCGTGCACGTACGAAAAATCCTCCTCCTCCTCCTCCTCCCTATGTTTCTTCTTTTCTTCATTTTTTCCTCTCACCCTTGTGCTCACGCGTACATGGGGGTACATATATACGTATGTATAAGCACACGCTCGCCAGCGGAGAGAAAGAGAGTCGGCAAAGCGGAAGAGAGGGATAACACATAACGAACGGACGAGACAGCTCGGCTCTCCCGTCTGGCCATCTCTCTCTTTCTCTATCTGTTCCCTGTTTTGCAGCCTCCGAAGCATATACATACACATATACATTTATATACACCTACAAGCTTCCCTTTGCCGATTTTCTCCCTCGTGACCTTAGAAAAACCTCGTACGCTGGTTTTTAATTTTCCCTATTATACGGAGGAGAAGTTTTTGCGTTTTGCCCAAGCCTTTCGTTTTTCATTTCGGTATGATTTTGTCACCCGATCCAACCATACACTCGCATACTTGTACCAGTAACGCGTTTAAATCTCATTCTTTTTTTTTTGTTTCATCAGGTGGTTTTTTTCCTTTTCTTTTTCACACAGCAAACAGGCAGCTGTTTTCATATTATCTCGCACGAAACTTGAATTCGAACGCGATATGGAAATCTTGATAATGTACACACACCCACACGCGCGAGTTCATAATACATGTACGTCGATCGAAAAGAAAAAAAAAAATTCCATCGCTATCATTTCTACTTATTGGATGAACTTGCCTTGTACACGATACTTGTCATAATAAAGTTTCCCAAATGTGCAGGTATACAGATCGAATAGAAAAATCCCAAAGGGACCATCACACGAGAGAGAGAGCCAGTGCCCAACTCATCTCGTATGTAAAAATACACGTGTATAAATGTACCTTACGTACACGCATATATAAAAAATTTTTCGGCATTGATACTTACAAAATAATGTATAGTGTACGGACAATCTATATATAAATTCATGTGCAAGTCGTATCGAAGTGTGTTTTATATACACATGTATCTGTCGGAGAGTCCGGAGTCCGGAGCTGAACCAGCATCGGGCTGCTGCCGCTCCGACACATACAACACAAGTGGCAATAAGTGCCGCTCTTCTATACGGGCATGTTGTATGGTCGGCCGCTGGAGCTCAGTCAGTCGCTCAGCAGCACTTGCCGCGACTGGACGGACACGCGCCTCCGCTCGCACAACTTACACCCGTACACCATCTGCTTTTTCTACAAACTCTCTCTCTCTCTCTCTCCCAGTTACCGATCTTTCGTGCTTATATAGATTTGTCACGCGCACCATGAACCGCGAGCTCGGACCTTTCGTCAACAACGCCGAGCCTCGCAGCGCCGCTTGATATCGTCCTCGGACCCCACGGTTTATTATCCCGCACCTTCCTCCGACTCGGGAGGGAAAAAAAAAAGAAAAAAAAAAAAGGGAATGGCCTGCTCGCCGGGGGCTTTGAAATTTGGCAGCAGCCAGCAGTGATATCGTCGTTGATGTCGCCGCGCTTGACGCACTTTGGAAGCGAGCCCCTGTTTCACCCTCTGCCCCCGGGACGTACGAGTAGGCGATCGCTGGACTATCGAGGTGGAAGAGATCGGTACGCCGAGGAACATGTCGACGCGGCTCGGGATGCTGGTGCACCTGCTTGTACTACTGGCCGGCACTGCTGTCGTCGTTGCCGGAGACTCGGCCGACTCGAGGGTACGTATATTTTATACTTTGTATTATTGGACTCAAAGTCAGCCCATTGTGTATATTTTAATTGCCGATCGCTCGATTTTTAGAGCTACACGCAAATGAAAAGCTTTGGCAGTGGCGCGGGTCGGCTCGGTGCTCTTAATTCGGATCAATTATCTCGAGTCGAGCGCGCGATTTTTCAATTGTTTTTGTCCGCTGATATTACATTCAAACTTGGAATTTCAATGCCATTTGTGTGGAATAATTTAACAGTCATTGGATACACATTGTGTCGGTGATGAGCACCGGAAGGAAATATCGTTATTTCGTTGCGAATCTCGAATAGTTGTTTTCGTAATTTTTATTGTATAGGACCCCTCGTTGGGTCAGCGTTGAATTTGATGTTTGTTTGACGAATCGACGCGCAAAATATCAAGTTTTTCCTTACTCGGCCGAGGGTCGATGTTTCGCGCGAAAAAGATGCGGCGTGCATTGTAAAATTCAATGAAAACAAAAAATAACAAGGAAAACAGTTTTATGTGGCTATTTTAGTGCGAGGGTGATAAAATTTTATCAATTCGACGGCGATAGCGGTGCAAAACGATTTGTTGTCTGTCAATTACTGGGTCATTCGTGTCATGTATACGCGTATTTTTCGTTGCGCCTACATGGGATTACAAACACATTACGATGAAATATGACAATTATGTGTGTTTGTTGGTGTACATAACTGATACAAAAATAACACTATATGTATGAACGTATTTCTTTTTTTTTTTAATTTTTCGTATCTTAACGGAAGCAATTAGTACGAGCAGTTACGCAGACGACAAAACAAGTTACACACATTCGAAAACCACTAACTACCGTATATACTCCCTTTTTAACGCGTTCGTTTACCTCATTGTAAGTTTAAGGTCGTTATATATATAAAGTTGGGAATAAATGTATTATATTCACGGAGATCAGTCAAAATTCGAGTGATGTGCATGTAAGTTGAGAGTAGAGAAAAAAAAAAAAAAAAAAAAAAAAGGAAAAGAAGAAGCAAGTACAGGAGAAGGAAAGAAAGTCCACATAATTCCTTGTAAGCTACCATGCAATGCAGCATCGACAGTGCAGTGCAGTATGTGTATATATATATAATGTACCGCACTTCGTGGAAGAGAAAGAGACACATGTGTATATATAGGTATAGCCAACTGAAGGGAGGAGAGAGCGGGAATCCCCAACCCGGTGCCGGCACCGACACCAACAGACCCGGCCAGACACACCGACAGGGAAAAACGCTCGGGCGAGACTGCGAGTCGGCACACCTGTTATATAGTCCTCCCCATCTTCTCTCTCGTAGTGCATGTATATAAGGTAGGTATATAGGTACAGGCGGCCTCCAGGTATATCCGCGCTCTCTGTGGCCCAGGTGGAGAGAGAGAGAGAACAAGAAGGAGGAAAATAATAAGAAGAGACGAAGAAACATGCAGCGAGGCTCGAGGAGGGCGTGAGCTTTATAAAGAGCGCAACATCGTCGAGAGAGAGAGAGAGGGGGTGGTATTATATATGGTTTTGTTGGTTGGTTGGTTGCGGTGCTCGCGCGTGCCTCGGCAACTGCAGCCCATGTATACACATTGTGTGCACGGGGTAATGGAAAACAGATTCCTTTCATCTCCTGGTGCTTTTCCTCCTTGCTTGTCGACACTAACTATCTATACATCTATACACACACACACACACTTTTTTGTTTGCCGAGGTTGCACTTGTACGTAACGTTGTTGCTTTTTCTACCGTAGTAAATGCGGAAAAATGCATTCCCCTATATATACATGTATATTTTTACGAAAACAACTGCGCTCGGTGCCAAGCATGTGGCCTTATATATATACGTTTCTGCAGCTCGGCACGTTGCAAGGGTGTATATATAATACTTCACCGTACTTTCACGAATATTTTTAAATGATTAAAAAATAAGCGAAAAATCGGTATTGGTAACCCTATAGTTGTATCAAACATTTTCATCCGTTAACCATACATGTTAAGAAATTTTAATAAAAATTTTTACCATTACATTAGCAGTAGTATCTTTATAGTTGCGCATGAGGCAAATTGTTCGTAATGTATGTTTATTCGCTCACCTTTGATCCTTTGATTGTTGCTGATGTACTGCGAAACACCAAAACGAATCGTTGGTCGCGATAAGAAGAAACATATTATACATCCTTCGCCGCGAGAGAGAGAGAGAGAGCGGACGTGAACGGACGTTCTTCCAAATAAGAAAAACCTCATCCTCCTCCTCCTCCTTCTTTTACTTGTTTTATCCATCTTCCTCTTTTGATATTTTGTTCTTTGCCTATTCTTTTTTTTTTTTAATTTTGTTTAACTACACATACACGTACATAGGTATATACCCTTGCTGTGAATTATTTATAACGAGTGTCAACCCCCACGTGAATGCCATGCCACGTTGATCGAACGATGCAGGTGATAATGGAGGATTTATTTTGCCAAATCATTAAACATTCGTGTTGATTGAAAAAACAAAAAAAAACAAAAAAACAAAAAAAATGCGAGCGGCACTATTGTTTTAACCGCACTAAAACTTATTTGTTTAGGCCCTGCATACATAAAACGCGTTAGCGCGTGGTATATAATATATACCCCCTTGACTGAACGAGATAACGAAAAAAACATTGTTATTTATTTTTATTGACAAACTTTCACTCGGACCGATTAGCTTGCTGAAATTATCATACACATAGGTACATGGTTCGGATAACTAATTCCTCGCGTGTTGAAACGAGTCAAGTGAGTTTGTGCGTTGCCCCGTTGCACGTACATTATTTGTATTATTATTATTATTATGATTATTATTATTTTTTTTTTTCTAACAAAGGCTACTGCGTAACAATCGTGGCGGTGTCCATTTATGCACAGAGTAATATTCTTACCTCCGAAATGATAAAGCAGTTGGGATATCTCTTGAAAAAAAA
>NW_019379475.1:838858-850546 GCF_000648655.2 Copidosoma floridanum
TTTTTTTTTTTTTTTTTTTTTTTTTTTTTTTTTTTTTTTTTTTTTTTTTTTTTTTTCATTTACACGGGCATCGTCAAGTTAAAAAGTTCCCAACTTGCGTGCCATGTGGCATAATCATATAAGTTTCCAATCGGGCAAAGTACCGATTGTCCACGACGCTCAAACATTATAATGTACATGTCCGCCATGCGTATTTTTAATAGGTAGTTGCACCGTTTGACAACCATAGGCGTGCCTACATTTGCATAAAGACCTAATGTAAAATGTTGGTATTAATTTATATACATACGTCGTGTGCAGTGATTTTTTTTTCCAATCCTGAGTAATGACGATTCGATGGACCATCGGGGCATTTCAAGTACATCGACCGATCCGTTAACCGCAACAAGGGAAAAAAAAAAAAAAAAAAAAAAACGCGTTCTTTCCGTATCGCCACCCTGTATCCTCCCCTCGGCACTTTGACCTCTCCTTGAAATTTCAAAAAAAGGGTCATTTTTGTAGATGGTTGATTTTTCCAGAAAAGGGAAAAAAAAAAAAAAAAAAAAAAATCATCACATCGACCAAGTATCCCTCGTTGGCATTTCCGTACACGTTTTCTGCCATACGAAACATTTGGAACACGATAACCCGTTGCAGTTACTTCCATGTAAACCTCTTACATCGCGAATGTCTATATAATATGCTCGGCTCGTGTGATTACGGCGTGTACACGGATACATATATACGACGTGGCTCCAAAAGTATACAAGCAGCTGCTGTGGGAGCAAAGTTGGGCTTGGGAGTCGTAAAAAAGAGACGATAAAAGACAAGTAAATTGAAAATAGCATTGGAGCTGAATGAGCGTTTTAGCAATATGTACGAGTGCATTTATTTTGTTACTGCAATTTACTGTGCTTGTATACACGTGAAATTTCTACTACCCTTTTTTTGTTTTCGAGCTACCGTTGACCATCGCTTTGCCGTGGGTGAAATCTTGAGGTTGAACGAATATAAATTCGTTATTCTTAAGTTTTTTGAGGCGTTTGACCAAAAAAAGACAGTATTACAGTATCATTGATTTTCAATGGTGTACATAATACGAAGGGGGGATTTATTTCTTTTGTCTTAACGAGATGTAGGCGAAAGCAAGGATCACCGAGTTTATTCGATCGAGCGAGAAAAAGCAATAGACTCGGCAACAAAAAAAGCTATACTTATTCCCAGCGCTCGCGGGCAAATAACCGAAAATATATTACCTCTCTTGGATAAGGAATCGGAAGGAGCAAAGTGTATATTTTATCGGGATCCAAACAGTGTTGTTTTTCGACTCTGCGTGCACTGAGCCATAGATGGTCTCGGACGCGTGTATTTGGTTAACAATATACAAGAGTTACGTTTATTACGTTTACACAGAAGGCAAGTTTCTCTCCATTGTAAATCCTCAGCTCTGCGCAAAGATAATAAAAAAAAATAAAGAAGCCTAAGCCAATAACAAAAAATAAAAATAACAATAAATAAACTGTAGCAGATGCGCGTATAACCATACAGTACGGCATTTTTTCTTCGCGCAGACCATCTCTGAAGTTTATCGTGGTGCGATAATATCGGTTCATTTTTTTTTTTAAATTGCAACTTCGACGTTATCTTGAAAAAACTATTAAATTATCGATTGTTTTTCATTGCAAAAGCTATTCCACTTAAAATATTACGGGAATCAACGCGCAAATATATTAAAGTAATATACAAAGCCCCTAAAACACAAATCCATTCATGAACAATGAAAGTGATGCATTGTAATAAAATTTAATGTGGCTTGTAGTGGGGACTTTAACGACACGTTCCACATCGAGTCCTATCGTACAGATTAGAGAAAGATCAGAGATATATGGTTGGGAATTAGCCAATGGATGGATGTTAAGTGTAATCAATTATTTTCTCAACCTTCGCGAAAACCCAAAGTTCCCTGTACACGATAGCTCGATGTATGTATATAGGAACACTGTGTAACACCCGTATACCCCATAACAGAGCGGGAGAGAGAAAATGCGTCCGGTTCTCTCTCTCTCTTGGTATTGCGACACGATGAGAACGTAAAACGCGAAACGCAAGCGGATGATATATATATATGTCTTTCCCTCGCGTTCTTGGCCCGCAGCGTCAAACACCTGCAACGAATCTCTCTCCTTTTCTCGATCACCTCCCTCCTACCACCCTCCTTTTTTTCCCCTCTTATTTATTTTGTAAAACGCTCCACTCGCACTGACGCGAAAAAATTTTGTTTTGCTCTTTTCACACGCGGTGAAAGATAAAAGTGTTTTTATTGTTACGCAATTTCTGCTGTTGTACGAGGGGGTGAGAAATTAACAGCTGGAAAATCAACACCCATTGCCAGTACGTATCATCATCATTACTCGTGAAAGAAAAAAAAAAAAAAAAAAAAGGTTGATCGTTTTCCATTATTTGCAATGCGTCGATTAGGGAATTTAGTAACACCTGCTCTCCTACGGCAATGTACACGTATATATGATCTATAAGATCGGAGCGAGTGGACCAGCTGCTCCGTTGGCTTTTCAAGTATCGGCGAGCTTATCTAATCCACACCTTACACGTAATGAAGTGTGCGCGCTAAATTGTAAATCGGGAAAGAAAACAAAAAAAATTATAACGTATCGGTGAAACGAGTGCGTGTCGGAGGAGAGAGAGAGAGAGAGTGACGTGAGTGGATTGAAAAGCCCCCATACGTATGTAACGTGTAAGTGTAGATACAATGTATACGTGTAATCTCGATCGAGTTGTTGGATCGGTAAAATATGCCGAAAATTTATTCGTTGCGCGCATACGTTATTCATTTTTACCGTCGCTTGGGACGATTTTTGACACATGTCACATGTACACACTCGAAGATGTACGAGCTTTTTTAAATTGAATCTTCTTTTTTATTTAATCAACGCGAGTCATTTTATACAACGTATACGCATAATTACATATGTATACGTATATATTTTACAGATGGTCGAGTGGGCAAAACGATGGTATTGATTTATTACTGTACACGGAATCGATAAGAGAGTCGACCCGAGATGTAAATGAGAGAAAGAGAGAGAAAAAAGGCGGACCGTACACGTTCAAAAAAGGGTTATCAATCACGCGATTTTTTTTTTATTACAAATGAAAAGGAAATACCGTTAAATAAAGAGCACAAGAGAGAGAGAGAGAGAGAGAGAGAGAGAGATACCGGTGCGGTATTTAGAAAGCACTTGTGGAGTTTGGCTCGCGCGCGGAGCGATCCCGCGAGTGCAGACGTTATAAAAGGCTAATGCGTTTTGCCTAATCGGTATTGATGCATCGCAGCCCACTACGATATATACATGTGTACACTTGACAATGGATATTATATACTCGGTAATCATACGTACCGGGAAGTAAGTCTCAATGATATTGCACTGATGTGTGAGAGAAGTTTTTTCTGCAGCTAGAATTTTGAAAGGCTATACGCATGCTTGTGCATGGACCGACCAATTAATACAGGCATCGATCGATTTCTCTTGATTTTTTTTTGCTTGTACCTGTAAACAATATTTTCACTTTTGTATACTTACTATAATAACCAGCAATGCTGTTTACACGAGGTTGATCATGTGCAAATTGTTTTGAAGCAAAATAAATTGAACAAAGCTCTATATCGCCGGATATTTCATAAAACTCCACCTTTGTATTTTTTACTCTTCGGATGCGTTCACAGACATATGTACGAAAACTTCCTGCACTTTTATCGTGTATAAGTATACTTTGTGAAACTAATGTATATGTAATATGAGAAAAAAAACGAGGATAAGATAGCCAGAGATCGGCGTCAATTGAGTGCCGGTAAAAGATTGTCTTTGCGCATCGGATTACGGGAAATGAATTTTCACGGGTAACGTACTAGGTATATGATTTATAGCCGAGAGAGAAGAGGGAAAAAAGGGGGAAGGAGAGTGTCAATTAAATTGTTTCAACTTCTCTCGCTGATGGGCCGAAGGAGCGGATTCCTCTTCCGTGATCCGACGATCGCGTGTACCGCACATTCCACCTCACCTTTCCTTCAGGGGGAAAAGGAAAAGTAATAAAAGTAACATTTTTACGCATTAATCGCAATCCGACGTGCATAAAAGAGTAAAAAAAAAAGGAACCACCTGCGTCATCAGAGGAGTAGTCCGTGGTGTGCGTATTGGTACCACGTATATGTATACATTAACAGGTTTCGTCACACAATTATGGTGCCGATCTCCCGCTGAACGTATATTATATATCTGCAGCTCGCGAGAGTTTGGAATGCCGTTTCTCTCTCTCGTGCAAATGTGTGTATCGGTACCTATGCATATATATATATATATATATATATTGAAGCGGATCCTTATCGCGCTCTCGTTTTTAACGCTCCCGATGCACTTAAGCGAATACGTATTTATAATCCGAGCAGGTGGTTTCCTTTCTTTTTTTGTACGGATGCAAGTGCTGCTTCTTCCTCGCACGGATAAAACCGGAGGAATTTGAGATTTACCCATATACCTGCCCTTTGGAGTGTTTCTCGTTTGCACGTCGAAAGGTCACTTCGAGTGAATTATTTTTTTTTTGTTTTTGTCGAGATATTTTGCGTGAAATTTCACGGGTCGGTGAACGATGTATATAGGTATGTATACCAAGTAGACCGTGGCAAACAAAACGAGCGTGATCTTACGTACGAGTAGCCGATCTCTCTCGATCCGGCAATATTGATACACTTACCGCTACAACAACAATAACGACGACCATAACGGCCTTGGACGGCATTGCTCGTTTAAGGGGACGCCGCTCAGCCTTCTGTCTTCCATACTGTACGTGCGTATATAAGGGGGGGAGAAAAACCGCAGGCGCCGTGGCGCTGCTGATGGAAAATTCATTTGGCTCGCGTTGTGTACGCGCTCGCGATATGTCGCGTGTGGGACGGTTTGTGAAGAAAAAAAAAAAAAAAAAAAAAAAAAAAATGCACCTAATACACGTCGAGATCTTCGAAAAAAATCACCATGTGTCGTATCGTAGAGGAAAAGAATGGTTTTTCCATTTTTCCCTCTCCCCAATGATCGTGAAATTAAATGTTCCTTTGCCTTGTGGCATATCTTTCAGCCCCATCTTGGGAAAAGATAAAATATTCGCCTAAAATAGTTTAAAAGCTTGTGTAATAATAGAGTTAAAGGCGTTGATTGGACTCAAAGTCGGAGGGCCGTTTAACTTTGTTTGCATGAGTTTGGAAGCGAATAAAAAAAAACTCTCACAGTAATCAACGGCATATTTTTCACCCCCCAATTTATCGACCCTAGAAAAATACACGTGGGATTCGAAGTAAAAAACGCGTGACGATTTTTCAAAGATTCGGTCGTGCTACGTGAGAGACGCGTGTAATAATTATTGGTCGTCGTCGTGACAGGCTTTTCATAAAAAGCGCTTGTATCGCGTGCCACGCCGATCGACTCGCCCGTGATAAATGAGCGTTGCGTGCGAGAGATGCTAAATTAAACGGTCGCGCCGATTTTTTTTAATTTTTTTTTTTTCCTCCCTTTTCCCTCCTCACTTGGATACATTATCCGCGAGCTCCCGCGATAATATTATACCGATGTGTTTTTGCGCGAGTGCTCTTATTTACGTACAGACCGAGTTATTTTTAACCAGAGGTCGGGTTCGAAAATAGAATAAGCAACATGAATTTATTCATTTAATTAATACGTACATATATATACAAATGCACGCAAGTTCAGGTATACATATATATATATATGCGTGCCGATAATCCTATTCTCGGGGAAATGATTAAAAGTGCTCCCGATACCCGGGCACGATCGGCAGAGAAATCCGAGAAATCTCGGGTGCCGATGTAATCTTCTTGCTCGAAGTAAAAAGTTTAAGGACAAGCGCGAATAAAAGAGCGAGAGATGTATCGGTAAAGTGAAACCATCGTGCGCGTAACGGTAGTGGCGCCTCGGACTTGTGCCTTTTTTTTTAATTAATTTTTTTTTTTTTTTTATAACGATCTTGGAGTTTGCCAACAACAACGATATGTACGGTGTACCGACCGCGTTTTCGTGACCGCACCGTGGCTGGTCTTCGGCGCCGATCGCGATACTCCCGGTGGCACAATAAATTTTTTTTTTTTTTTTTTTCTACTCGTATGTGTACGTCAAAGTCGCCGAAGGCGGTGAATTTGTCGCCTTTCGACTCATCTGTTTTATTTTTTTTTCCTTCTTTTTCTATGAACAGATCGTTGTACCGCGTAGTTATACCGATCTCTTGGATGCCAGGCTTTTTCTCTCCAACAGTTCTAGGTCGCCTCGGGATAATTAAAGGTAGCAGTTTATCTCTGTTGTTTTTTCTTCTTCTTTTTATAACATCGCGAGAAAGAGAGGAGGGGTGCCACACGAAAGTAGAAATCGGTATCACAGCGAGTCTATTTAAAAGCACATTAACATGCCGATTTGCATGCATCGGCGTCCCGAATGAGATTTATCCAGCAACTGTACGTGTACGTATACAGATACACGTACGCATAATCAGGCACGCGTGAACACTGTATACTTAAAATAGATGCCACGTATTGGAGTTACCGATCCTCGGGAGGGGAAGAAAAATAAAAAAAAAAGGACAAGAAACGAAGGGAAACGCATTTTTTCATTCGTTTTCCATATACCTATATAAACACACGTCTCCAGCATCTACATTGGCCATAATTTGCAGGTATATATATATATTATAGGCTCTGTCTTCAAGACCAAGCGCTGGGGCGTGTTGGTTGCTCGTACTCCGGCGTCTATTAGTTGTGAAACACTATGTCATGAGTTTGCGACGGGGAGTCGGTATAAATTTGACGGGATTAAAGAATATCGAACGCGCCTCGATTGACGTTGCATCGGTGATATAATCACGGAAAGAGGGAAAATCGGTACTTTATGAGAACAAAAACGAATGAAAAAATAATACCTTCACCTTCAAAATGTGATCGTGTGCTCCGCAGGAGGACTGCAAGCGGCGTACGGCCACGTGTTCGGCGGACGCGTCAAAAAATGGCCCCGTCTGCGGTACCGATGGGGTAACCTACCCGAACCACTGCAGGCTCGTGGCAAAGCAGTGCAGCACCGGCAACGCCATCCACGTGAAGCACACCGGTGCCTGTCCAGGTACGCATCATATACTAACCTCCCACCCCCACACACAAGTATATAATATATAATTATACTAATGACGCGCGCATGGACGAGCAGATAGGCCAGCGTGCCTGTCGGCCCGAGCGGCAGCGCGGCCGGGCGAGAGGATAGTGTGCAGGCCGGACGGGACGTACGCCCCGATGCAGTGCCACAAGGAGACGGGGCATTGTTGGTGCGTGACGGCCCAGGGCCGGCCTCTGCCCAACACGTCGGTGCGGGATTCCCGGCCACGATGCAACCGTATGGTGGCCGCCGCGGCCGCGGAGAGGAAAAACGGCCTGGCCCTCATGCAGCCCGAGAGGGCCCAGAGGCGCCGCTCGCCCACGCGCAACCAGAGGAGGCAGTACAGCAACAGGCACCGCGCCACCTGCGACCGGGCGGACAAGGCGAGGTTTAACGGGAACCTCATCGATAGCTTCAAGATCGAGTACCGGAGAACCAACGCGTCCTCGGCCCTCGAAGGTGAGCGCTTTACTTCCCTTTATTTCGGGGACTTTTTTTCATAAATACATATAGTGGTGGTATGTGTATATATCTTTTTTTTTTTTTTTTTTTTTTTTTCATCCCCCAAAGACGTGGACAAGAACGTCGAGCGCGTGCTGTCGTGGAAGTTTGTGGGTCTGGACAGAGACGGCGATGGTTTTCTGGACCGCGGCGAGTACAAGGAGCTCCGGAGGCTGGCCAAGAAGGCCGTGAGGCCGAAAAAGTGCGCGAGGACCTTTGCCCGTAGCTGCGATCTCAATCGAGACCTCAAACTCTCGAGGCAGGAGTGGGGCGCATGTTTGGCCAACGACTTTACGCGTAAGCACACTTTTTTTTTTTTTTTTTTTTAATTTAAGCGCAATGAAAATGCNTGTATTGTTGTTTTTAAAACTTGTCCATCAATAATGCGATACAATGTTTATTAAAAGCTTACACTTTGTAGCTACTATAATTTTATAAGTTAAGAGGTTATTGCTTGCTTACAGTGTGTTTCATTTTTTTTTTTTTTTTTTTTCCTTCTATGCTTTACGTTTACGTAGGTAATATTAAAGGTTACATTAAATATATCATATGCAGAATTCAACGATGGAATCGTATTACTTTAATAATATCTACAGAACTGATTGAAAATTATCAAGCGGCGTTTGCTTTGTTTATTATTACAGAAAAAAAAAGTTACAGCTAATGAAAACTGTGTTGGATTATAAATTTGACATTGAAAACAAAAATAATCATGAACTCGGAAGCATTTGTTTGAACTGACGCGAAAATTAATGTTTCTTTTTTTTTTTGTTTTACGTGGTGCACATGAGTATTAAACGAGACATGTACATCCGTCGACAGTATATTGTAATGTTTTAGGTGTAGATCTATATATATATATATTATTATATAATATTAATTGTTATATGTTAAGGTGCTATATATCTCTTTGTATACCTACTTGCATGAGCTTTTTTATGTCGGTGCCATTTTTCTTTCTTCCGGTCAAAAATTCAAAGGGGCAATTTTTCTCACTTTACTTGCGCTGACTCATATGGGAAATTTCACGAGAGAAAAACACATTTTTGCCCTGTCTTTATAATAAACGTCAAAATTTTCTGTACACGTTGTATATCTAAAGGCTATCGTGAAATTATAAATGGACAATTTATTGCCGTTTTTCATGATTTAGCCAATTTCACGCTTTGGTTTGATGAAAAAATTATGAAAAAAAAAAAAAAAAAAAATTAAATTAAGAATAAAACAGTGTTGAGAGAGGAAAGAAAAAAACAAATCGTGACAAGCCAAGCACACATACGTATAGACCGTCTTTCCGGAGTGCGCGCATTGGGAGCCTTAATCGAGACGGAGAGTTAAAAAGCAGACAGGCAGGGCCCATTATCTCGATTTGCATTGCACAGAAGTGAGCCACCCAAGTATATATGTATATACATGTAGATACCATGTACATACATACACGTATACGTTACAAGCTCGAAAGTAAAATTAAGCTTCCGTCCGGGATGTCGCCTTTGAAACGCGGACAATTTGTACGTGATCAACCCGACGCTCCGACCGTGACGCGCGCATATATACACTCGTATTAATTCGAGAAAGAAAAAAATTTATCATTTGCCACGGCAATTGACTCCCACCAATTTTTTTCCACAAATATTCATATCCGCATCAACATGTCATCGTTATTTTCTGCTTGTGCCCCGTTGCGCGTATGGTACGAGAGAATTTCGCGGATGTGCCGGCTGCGATGATGGCCGGTGTGTTCCACCACAGCGACGACAAAACGAGGACTTAATTTGGGCACGCGACGATATACACTTTTGGGCAATTTATCGGCTCGGCTTCTCTAAATCCGTCGTTTGTTTCTTTTTCTCTCCCGCCAAAGAGTAAATTCATACGTCCAAACGGTGCACTTGGCGTGTACACGCGTCACCGCTTAAACCAATGAAAGCACCATTGTACTCGCGAAGAGAAAAAAATTTCACTCGCGCGAAATCGTCGTGAAAGAAAAAAAATATATATATAGCAGCGGCCTGTTGTGTGGGGATGCGTGGAATCATTACTGTCATTCAAATCGTTTGTTCTTGTCGCTGTGTCCCACAGACGATCGGCTGGCGGTCCCTCCGGCCCATCGCATCCGGGCTACGGACCAAGGTAAGTTATCTCTTTCTCTCTCTCTCTTTTCTCTTTGACCATTCGTCACTCCATACATATACCATTCGATCTTACATTGACTCGTCACTCGCCGGACGCGCGATTATCACTCTTTTTTTACACCACTTAAATTGTAAAAAGTTTACTACGCGTTTAAATATGGATGGGTGACTAATTAATTAATTGATCACGTATTTGAATGGATACAGTAATACATCGTTGCAAAACAGTATACATGTTTATTCACTTACATGAGGGGGGTTTCATTGCGGATTGATTTTCCACGCACTATCGCGTTGGACCTTATTAGTTTCGATGTAGTTACTTTGTTTTGTGTAAACTATACCATTTATTTGGGGGACGATGCATGCAGTTTGTGCATGTAATATTGTAAACAAAACAAAATTCGTTTGAGCAGTTTTAATCGACATTTCTACAATTGACACGCAACGGAGAAAAAATTTATTTATTTTATACTTTTCGTAATTTTATTGAAAAATGTTTTTTTTTTTCCCTGTTTTGCAGTACTAAAGGGTAGTCCATCACCCGTGCTCGCGCGACCAACTTTCAATGACGACCCGCCAGAGGCGACCGACGATACGGACGGTAAGATTGCAAAAATGGAATAAAACATCACTTTTCTACCATTTACAGATTTTATAATAAAAAAAAAAAAAAAAAAAAAAAAAAAAATACACATGTACATTTATGTCGTTCACCAGCCAATGATTGTCTATCGGACCGGAGATCGGTTCAGGAAGACCAGAGGAACGACTCGCAGGAAAAATTCTACCTGCCCGAGTGCACGCCCGACGGCAGGTACGACAAGGTGCAGTGCTACTCTGGCTACTGCTGGTGCGTCCATCAGGACACGGGCAAACCGATTCCCGGCACCTCCTCCCAGGATCAGACGCCAAACTGCACTCCCGTTCCTGCGCCCGTACGCCCCATGAAAGGTGGGATACACATATTATACATGTAAAATTTATTTCTCCACATGTATAATATATATTTATTATATGTACGTTTTTCCTCCAACAGGCTGTCCAGAAGTCAAGAAGCAGCAGTTCTTGCGCGACCTCATGGAGGTGATGCAGCAGAAAATGAAAGCGTCGAGCTCGGACTCGGATGAGGCAACGGACAATTGGCAGGCGTCCAAGGAGGAGCGCGTCGCGACCTGGCACTTTGTCATGCTCGACAAGAACAAGAACAAGGTGAGCCATGCATTTGCGAGCTTATGAAAAAGCCATCCGATCGCAAACAAAAAAAAAAAAAAAAAAAAAAACCTATAAAATCGTAAAATCGGCAGGTTTTGGAGCGCAAAGAGTGGAAGAGCTTCCGAGTGATGGTGGCGAATAACCGGCAGCTTCGCAGGTGCGGCAAAAAACTGCCGAGGTACTGCGACGTTAACAACGATCGTAAGATCAGTATGACAGAGTGGCTGAGTTGTCTCAATTCCCAGCGTCCTGTTACGGGTGCGTTGTTTTTGAGTTGAAAAAAAAAAAAAAAAAATCTTTTGTTTAATTTATCATTTTTTAACTGTATATTGGTACTTGACTTTGCAGCCGAGAGTTCAACGGAAAAGATCGCGACGTTGAAGCCCAGAAGAATGGGACCCAACCCCCTAGACCAGTTCCTCAACGATGATGACTAGGAAAAAAATAAAATAAATAATAAAACAAACAGATAAACATTTATATAATAATGAAAGGTTTAAAGAACTCTTTGAAGATTTCAATCATGTGATAAGACGACCGAAAGTGTGGCCTGGCACTGGCTTACCAAAAGTCGTCCCGATATATACCGACTTCGACATTTTTATAAGTATATAAACATATAAATATATATATATATTATA
>NW_019379475.1:861902-894090 GCF_000648655.2 Copidosoma floridanum
AGAAAGGTAGGAGGAGCACAAATATTTGCAGCAAAGCTGGAAGTTATTTTCTTAATATGGATGTCCCTACTTACATACACGCTTTTACGCATACTTGACTCCTTTTTTCTTATGTTATAAAGAAAAAAAAAAAATTTATAATTCTATTTCGAACATAAAACAGGTTTATCTAAAAAAAATTTGGAGTTTCATACAGATCTCATAAATGCAATTCGAAGTTGTTTTTTCACAAGGTTACAAGTTAAATTGCAAATGTTTTAAATTAAACATTTAAAAAAGGGTACAGTCAAACGATCTGCAATTTTTCTTGTATATTTTTTAACGTTATTTTAGTATACTTTTAATGCTTGAATGATATCTGTCAAAAAAGCGTAAGTGTGATGAACATCCTGAAGGAACGTTCACTGGCATGGGCATGTACTACTATTTTTTTAAAGAAAGCGGTATACCGTCCTGTAGTATACTACAGGGTGGTTTGTATCAATTTTCTAGATACAATTTGATTTTTGGTATTATGCATTTGGTATTGCAGTCTGGAGAAGGAATAAGTGTGTAAACGTACGTGACAAAAGTAAGCGTGACGTTGGAGATGTAATCAGCGTAGGCGGTAAGAAGTTGTTTTTAAATCATCGATTGATTTGATGAAGCTACGTAATCTTATACTAGCCAGCCTACAAAGCGTTTGTATTGCATTGAGCAATAATTTGTTGCTTATAATTGTTGAGTTACTAAATATTAAAATATTAATTGAAACTACAGCCAATATACATATGTATACATATATTTTTTTTTATATTATAGTGCTCTACGTCCGGCTCCTTTAATAAGGGCACTACTATGGGCACTTAGCACTTGGGAGAAGGAAGGGAAGAGGGATGGGAGGCCTCACAATACTGGGAGGGGGGTAGGGGGAAATTAGGCAATTATGCTGCGAGAAGGTCGCCTAAACCCTCCTCGAGGAGAAAGCACATGAAAAAGCACATGTGAAATTCACAGAGGTACTTGCCCGAAAAGTCGCACTGGCCGGGAATCGAACCACGGTCTCCCGAGTGCCGATCCACGACCTAGCCGACTGAGCCACCGCGCGCTCCTTGTATATACCTAAACGTAGCCATGGAAAGACAATAATGCCCTATAAACTATATACGTGTGTATACTTTTATCTAAAACGTTAAAGTAAAAATGGTCCATGCGCCGATCTTTGTAAGTACATGAATTGTAAAATATATACACCCACGCACACTACAGGCTGCAGGGGTTGATCCATCGAGATCTGGGCACATATTATACATATGTACCTGCGTAAATGCACATTATACGTGTTATCCATACATACACAAGTACGTATACATGTATTACCTATATATATATATATAAATGGAATGCGGTGGAAATAATAATGAAATAAAACAGACAATGAGATATAGAGATAGAGAGAGAGAGAGAGTACGTATGTGACAAGCAAGGGGATGATAAAGAGAGAGAGAGTGAGAGACGCACGCAGGGGACAGTAGCACATACGCATATAATAATAATAATAATACACATATAGTGAAGAGGAGGAGGAGGAGGAGTAGCCGGGATGGCTAAATGCAGTGGGCGTGTTGCATTTACTTTCATTATTTTCCCGCTCACTTGGATTTACGTACATTACACAGATATACGTGTATATTGTATTTACGGTAGTATAGTACATATTGTAGACATATACGTATATTTTGTCTCTCTCTCTATTTCTATCTCTCTACGTATGATATGACGTTTGTGTACATACTGCATATACACAGAAATACAAAAGAGCTTTGATTATAGCACGTTCGATTGGGGGGGGGGGGTACAAAAGATGAACAATAATTTAATGGAGCTGTTCTGGCTTTTTACAATAACCTTGCTTATACCTTACAAGGTATCATATACGATGTACCTATCATAATGCATCAGAATATAAATTATACACGAGCAGGTATACAACAACAGGGTTGTAGTTCTAGATCGTAAATACGGGGGGGGGGGGGAGACACGCATACGGGTCGAACGTACGCTAAAAGAGTACATCAATAATTTCTAAAACGGTCGGGCATAATGGCCATTTTGAGCCATTTTCGCTCTGCGTATATTATGTGATAAAGCCATGTCGACCGGGAGATACTATCATCAAAACTCTTTCCTCTCGATTTACCGGGGGTGAAAGTGCAATGGCGCGCTACACGTATGATGCAACAACAGGTGGACGAGGCAAAAGTAATAAAACCGGCCCTTTGTCGCCAACTGCTTCCTTTGGCCCTCTTTTTGACTCATCTCGTGCAACTATAATGTTTTTTACACGTGAAATCATCGCACGCAACAGCCGTCCCAACGAAATCCAATAAGCGCCGTAAGCGAGCCTGCTCCGCTTGCTTTTGTTTCTTACATCTCCGCACACAGCACTTCAAAGATAATATATTCTTCCCATTGTCGTTGTCTGTATGTATATAACCGCTCGTTGGAATGCACGGCTACAGAGATAGAGTTCCGCCCGTCTTTTCGAGAGTGAAGCGGGTAATTGGACTTTTTATCGTGCTCCTGTTGGGGCACAATACAGAGTTTGGGTTTAATTAAGTTTTCCGGGGGAGGGGGGGGGGGAGCTTTGCGAGAGCTGAATCCGTGAATTATGCGCCATTTTCGGTCGCCCCGACATTGTTTCTCACAGATATGTCTATTTGCACGTTAAAATTCGTGTGTAGTTATATTCATGTAACCTTTCTTTATGTATATTTATTATTTGGAATTTCATTGAAATTCTATGTAAAAACATTTGCCAAGGGTGATAAATTACTTCCACATCCGTGTGATTGGTAACAATTTCATTTTTTATCCAGAAACATTTTATTTTTTTCCTGTCAAAATAACGATTATTCTCTATTGGCTGACAAAAAAACTATTCTTATAAAGATCGAAATCTAAAACTTGACATATTTATTTATGATGAAACTACACGTACGCTGGATGCATTTAATAGAAAATATGAAGTATGATATACCCATAATTATAGTTAATACCCAATTATCAAAAATAAAGCTGCAGGAAAGAAAGAAAAGAAAAAAAGTGAAATGAAACAATTCACGCCATACGGTCGCTATAGGCAATAAATAAATAAATCAACATTGTGAAGAATATGGAGGCAAAATAGCCAGGCGTCCCTCCTTCCATCAGAGAAAATATGTACAGATATCTGTGATAAAAGAAAAAAAAAAGAAAAAAAAAAGAAATCCTCCAAACAAAGTCCTCCCGGGCTCTCTTTGAAATCCTCCCCTAAAGCGCAATATGCCGGCCGCGCGCACTTCACAAAAGGTTTTTTCATCATCCCCTCTCGGCTCATCCTCCCTCGTCACGTGTAACGTATAGGGCTCCCATATCTATACGGGTGTAGGCGTGTACACACGCACGCACGGGGCGCGCATAAAATAACAGACGCGTGATTTTTGCCCCGATAACGCGATTATATATACCTCCGGTAGTAGAGGACACGTGTGTAAGTATATATACGTATATACGTTCGCGAGCTTTTCACCTCTATATACAGTATCGCAGTTGGTGCGAAACTGGTGGTTTTTTTTTTTTTTTTTTCATTCCGCTTTTTATTCAGAGAGACGAGGCGCGAAAAGAGGCGCGCGAGGTGCGGAAAATTGAGTTAGGGAATTATACACCGAGCGGCGCCGCGTTGGCTCGATTATTCCTCGCCCGTGTGTGTGTGTGTGTTGCGCACAGGTTCCGCGGATCATTCGCGTTTTTGGTGCTCGGGATCGCAATTAATGACGCGCACTTAGATTGGTTGCCATTGTCCATTGGAGGAGACCCCAAAATTCATGCTCCGATTTCGAAAACACACGGTAAATTTTGATTACGGGCCCACACGTGTACTCGAAACGTGCCCCAAAGTTACACATCGCGAACAATCGGCACCTCGATTGATACGTATAAAAAAATTCTCTTCCCGCGGATAAGAGTTTTTTTTTTTATTTTCAACCTTTCTGATAATTTGATGACGACACTCCCCCGCACGTACACGTAGAGCCCGCGTAATTATTCCGTCAATTATAATCTCCCCCTTTCGAAATTACCCCCCTCCCGTGATCGCCATCCTGCTCCGCCCCGACCGTTGCTCCGCTTTGGTGTATTATATACGCGAGTCGCGCGGGAGAGCGAAAAGCTCCGCCTTTTGCCAAAGCTAATTTACGATTCTACGAGTGTAATGTTATAGGTGGTGGTGGTTGGTTGCCGTCTCTATACGTATAGGTATGTACTTATGCCCCCCTGTATCACTCATGGATGTGGATTCGGTAGACGTGGCGCAGGCGCACTCGCTTACCCCATCGCTACATCATCAGGGGGTAGGTATATGTGTACCCGCTGTATATGTATGCTGTATACGGGTATAGAATATTTTTGTAAGAGTTTGGATTGGTATAAATTTTGTCGTGTGCAAGGGAATGTTAAATTGAGAGTCGAGGAACCCCCCCTTCCCCCAATTGGGTGACGAACCGATCGATTTTGCGAGGCTGTTTTTACCCTCCGCTCGAGGGGCGAGACTTTGGATTATCCGGCGCGACAATGGACTTTGATTGACCTCCAAATGCATAAAAAGTGACTGTAATTGGCTCCTCCCCCTCCTCCTCCTGCTATCCAACTCCCTGCCTTTTATGGACGCTATACATACATACATACGCACTGTAGATTTGATTTTTCATCGTCAAACGCTTTAGCCGTGCTGGTTATACGTGCGTGCGAGTGAATTTTGTAGAGATAAAATTTTCGGAGCACCAAGGGTTATACACGGCGATGACGGTGATGGATCTGCTCGATCGATGATTTCCCCATTAACTCGATGAATATTTCAACTATTATTGTTACACCAGCGTGGTGAAGGGGCTACTGAATTTTTTTTTTTTTTTTCATAGTTTTTCAGTTTTTTTTTTCATTTTTTTATGAGTTGATTATTTCGGCGCGAAAAACATCACGTGAATTTTGGGGAATTAAATGGTCATAAAGTAATGGCAGACGTATCCAATAATAATTGGATGTAGTAACTAAATTGGGAAGTTTACGTTTCGAACAATTTAATTCGTTTATCAAAAATTAGATGAAATTATTGTTTTATTGTTGAAAAAAATATTTGACTGAAAAGAGAAACTTTAGAAAAAATAGTAAATGGCCAATCGATATATGTTTTAGATTGAACTAAAATAAAAGTCAATAAATTTTAGCAAATTAAACATCATCAGAATTTAAATTTATGATTTTTTTTTGCCTGAAAATTGTTCAATGCATATTTAATATTTTCAATCCAGAATTATACAATGACAAAACTATTCATTGTAAATAGTAATAATAATAATAATCATAATAATGAAACAATTATTATTGTCAATAATTAATATTGCCCGTCGCGAAATTCTCGACTTCTGGCTCGAACAATACGTTATCCACAGTACACAGACGTGGTACCTATATGTGCTTGAAAATCTGTGGTGGCAATGGCACGAAACGAGACGAGAGACGAGTACGAGTATAGCGGCAGTATAGTATAGTAGTATGGTGGCTTCGGTCGCCTCTGATCCCTTGCAATTACCTCCCATTATCCGGGTATTAGGATTCGCCCAGACATCCGCTTCGAGCGGAGCACTCGAGCATCCTATCCCTCATCCTCGAAATACATGACGCGCGCACGTGGCACATGTATACGCATACACGTGAGTATGCGTATTATTCAAAGAGCGCCCACTACACCATGTATATATGCTTCCATATCCGTGAAAGTCATTTTTTTTTTCCCTTCCCCAAAGACAAGTTTTCTTTTTTTATTTTTATTTTATATCCTCTCGGCCTCGCATATCTCGTGCCTCTCCCTCGGCTGAAAGGTTTAGGGTGGAACATACTTACTACAAACTTGTACGCACCTGTACGCAACACCGCCATTCATCACGAGCAAAGTTGAAAGTTTTTTGTTTCCCTCCAACCTAAGAACATCTCTACCTCCGATGCTCGCGCCGGAAACAAAAATTGTACAAAAGCCAAACGAACAGAATTTAAAATTGAAGAGCGAAAAAAATGTGGCGTGTATTATAATACATACAGAGCCAGTCTGCTCGTTAAGTCGTGAAAGCGACAGCGAGTCGATCGGCTTTCGGCTTCTCTGCCAATTAGCGGGGGATAATGCTCCCCGGGAGTGCCTCGACGCGCCGCTGTGTTGGTCCGATCGACCGGCCGACACGGCTTTAAAGCTTAAAATTACATTTTCGCCGTCGTTATCGCGACAGCGAGACTGCCCCTTTTCTACTTTCTACCTTCTACCCCCCCCCAACCCCTTGTGCGTCTGTCGCTTTCTTCTTTGCGCGATTCCACCCTTACGTGTGTACTTTTCCACGCCGCTCGACTCGTCCATTAGCGAATCTACGGGAAAAGTTAATTGCGCGGGACTCGTCGTGCGTCGGAGGTTGCAGAATTCGGGTAGGTGAAAGGTGTGTATGAGATATTAAAAAAAAAAAAAAAAAGGGAAAGTGAGATTACAGTTTTTGTTTAAGATGTTTGATTATTATTAATATATTGTTGCTTGCATACGGTTCCGCTATACATAACGTTTGACGCCTCATTATTCTTTTTTTTTTTTTTTTTTTTCTTACGGCGAGGACACGACATTTTTTGTTACGTGATTCGTGCACAAGTATTTACAAGGTTTAATTATTATTTTTTTTTTTTTTTCTCCAATACATCCGTATCAATCCAAATTTTACACCGGAGCTTCCTGGGCGTATACATACCTACATCGAACGGATGATTTCTTTTTCTTTTACTTTTGCGTAAGAAATCCCGTCTCTATCAGGAATCACATTGATAATCGTGTACGTATCCATACGTATAACATGTGTATAATCGTCCCGATTACAACCTATTTCGCAAATTAATGTCCGTTATTTATATAAGTATAGCATCGCCTCAGATCGCATTATCAATATATGTATATTCATGATAGGCAACGAAAACTATCGATTCTCTATAAATTTGCACTCAATCGTGTAACGAATCATTATAAGTATTTAAGTCTCTTCGTTACATCGGAAATCGAACTACGGCAGCCCTACAACAAACGATTGTGCGCTTAACTCGTTTCTCTTTTGTTTTATACAATACGTAACTATATACCTTGGACCATTGAATTAATCATCATATACAATTATCTACGTTTATGATACTTTGTTGGAAAAATAAAAAAAAAAAACAAAGTAAAAGGATAGCTCTATGTACAACACGTAAACATTCGCCGACTGGTAATATTCGATCTGCAAACCAATACTTGGCACGTAAAGTAAAATAATAAAATAATAAACGATACACAACACGACTCTATCTCAACACCAATAAATAATCGACACACCGAAAATCGTCCTATTAGTCCTCAATCAGAGTACACACGCAAAGTATCACAACGAAATATCGCGCTCACTCGGAAGCTCGGATCCCTTTTCCGATGACATCATCGGGGCCGATCATCAGCCAAATCAGCGATGATGGGCCCTCTGCAGATGGGCCAAACCAATGACCTGGTGGTGCTGCAACGAGTGATGCTGGTATTGATGATGATGCGACGGATGGTGGTGGTGGTGGTGATGCAGCGCGTGGTGATCCTTGGTTGTGCTGTTGGCCGGCGCGCACAGAGGCATCGGCGAGGGTGTGACGCGCCTCTGGAGGAGCGGCCGCGTTGCCGACGATCCATCCTGTGAGCCGGTCGGGCTGTCCTCGTCGTCGTTCAGCACGTCTATCTCGTCGTCTGAGGCGTCGTCCGAACCGTCGGCCATCGCGTCGCTCGAACCACGGCTCTCGCGACCACCGCCGAGCGAGAAGTCGACTGGACGCTCTGCAAGTTAATTCGTGCAAGGGTTTTTGTTGGCTCTGGTATACTTTTATCATCATTTTTACAATTTGGTGCAACTTTTGCCAAGCAAGGGCCATATATGAAGAATTTCCTCCCCTTTTACACGAAAACATTACCCAATTACAGGCAATTACGTAAAATAAATGACATTGAAGGAATATTACGCCTATATCCGATGACTCAAACAACTCTCGACCACCTATCCTTGAGGAGGGAACTGTTCTTTGTCATTTCGTGTACAATGAGTACTATACAAGTACTCTTTTTCTCTTTGGTAAAATTTATTGCACCCATATACCTTTACGTAAGGATAATAATAACGTAGAGTTGGTAATATAGTCCGAGGCACTTAGGGGTCCAGGAACGACGACGACGACGAGGATCTAATTGAGTAATTTTCCCGAAGACCCCGGAATCGGGGCTTTAAGACGTTGAGGACTACCCCTACTACAACTACTATGTACAGGTGTGTATGTACGAGTACGTCGTACCCAAGTGTGTATCTCGTAGGTAGCCGAGATGGTGCTCGATTTCCTTAGCCATGCTATACATACATATATATTACTGTGCGCGGGTACACGCGTACCTACATGTATACCTACAAGTACAGTATCTCTCGGGGAGAGAGGCTTCTTCCGCCTCTGTGTACCATCTAAGAAAGTGGAGTGGAGAGAAGGGGTGCCCCGAAGACGCCGGGGGTTAACTTTGTTAGTCCCTATACGGGTATATACACCAAGGAGCTCGCGATAGAAGCCATCTTGGCCCCGACAAGTGGCTGCTATATCGTCACAGTCTGCTGCTCCTCAAAGAGCTATGGATGTGCTTGGGCGCGGGGGGAGTAGATGTGGGTACATAACATTATGTTATGTAGTATCATATATGCAGCAGGTGAATCCGACGAATTCGTCGGGCATTGACTCTAGGAAAAAGGGTTTTGAAGCACCTGTATCTGTACGTAAAGTCGCGCGGGTCGAGCATTCGATGCTAAAAGTAATGCGGGAGAGCTTGCGGTGACGTACGCGAGGATATACCGGTGGAGCTCGAGAAAGCTTATCTGTTACGTGGATGGATTTTTTTTTTTTTCACGCGACACCATCAATTATGCGATAAAAACACAATATGTTGTTACAGAATTTTACACGAAAGCGCTTGTGGCAAAGCATCGCGGTCGAAACAAAGCAGAACGTGTCCCGGAACACCTCTATACGTTTACGGTCCTTTGTTACACCGAATTTACGAGCAAGTTGTCGCGAGCTTCGATCATTCCAGCCGGAATAGCTACCCCTCCGCTTTTCTTTGTAGCTACATAATATCGTGTATTTAAGGTAAACTAGTTCCCTCTCTTCTTTAGCTGAAATTAGCTCGTTCGCGTGTAGCTGAGCGACGTCGCGTATAATTTCCCGTACCTTGTACTCATACACCTCGGCATACAAGTATACATATATATAGGTACACGGGGATGGAGTTAACAGGATGGGGGAGACAACCGCGCGTGCGCCCTGCATCGCTCCCTTCAGTTGTTTTTTTTTTTTTTTTCTTCCCTCTTTTTCCGCTCGCGTCTTTTCTCCCGAGGCAGAGCTTGCAAGCCGGCAAACGCCATTTTACAATTGCGGCCCGCATGTACGATATTTTTTCTACCCCCGTCCTCTTTTATCATGATTGTATTTTTTTTTTTTTTTTTTTTTCGTGATCGACCGCTCGTATAGCCAGTGCTACGAGGTGCCTTTCTCGTGAGCGCTTTCGAGCTTGCAAAGCGTAATCCACTGGTGATAGCTTGCAAGTGGTTTTTGTTGGGGATTTGCCAGCTCGCGGGCAAAAGAGCAGTGATCACGCGAAAGGTTGGGGGGAGGGAGGGGAAGAAAAAAGCCCGACTTTACAGATTATACGCGGAGCTGATTAAAATTTTCATTTGGGCGTGTGTCGCCAACTTTTTCCAAGGGATGAACAGCAGCTTCACTGAGGGGAATTAAATCAAAATTACGACTCAATGGGGAGGGAGGAGCATAGAAAAATGTAATAAATCCGCTGATACGCAAGAATGAGCTTTTGAGCGCTTGGACCGAGGGAGAACAGGGACATGCAATGAAAAACGTTAAACGATCAAACGCCAACGTACGAATTTAACCTTGTCGTCGTAGCGAGCATTCCCCGTCCAATTAGCAAACTTTGTGTATACTGGTGCAGTTTAGCTGCGAAAATCCCAAAATTCGAGCGATTTCCGAAAGTGAATCGGGGAGGACGCGGGCGAGTGAAAAGCCGTGCGCGTTCGATAATGGCGAAATCCTCTGTTGTGGCGACAACAGGAGTTCCCTTCCCCCCAAACCCCGCCCCCTTTGCCGCGCTCTTCGAACTTAAGTGATTTATATTGTCGGCGAAATTTCCGGGCGTGCGAAAACCGCAACTACTGTCTCTCCCTTTTCCGAGGCTCCTCTTCCATCTTGTGTGCGCGTGCATGGGTTAACTGTTACGTCCAAAGGTACACACATAGGTACGTACAACATGGCCATATAGCTATACAACGGGGAAGGCAACTATTTAATGAGCGGTTTATGCGTTATATTTCAGTTGCCGGCAGCAACGTGGAGTTTGATTTTTGGGGATTATTACCGCCTCTCTCGAACACCACACACACAGCTATACAAGCGGCGAAAAGTTGGCAACAGCCGCGGAGCTTATGTTTTTAGGGCGGAGGTGTACGTTATTTGCAAATTGGCCTTTTAAACGTTAATTTTGTTCCGAGCTTGCGCTGTTTTTGGAGGATTAACTTTACCTCCCGGCACGATCATCGCGTAAATACTCGGTGAATTCGGATTAGCGAGGTGATTTGTAATTTTTTTTTTTTTTTTTTTTTCAGAGCAGTGACTGACGTATAACTTTTTTACTACAGGTAATTTCGATTCGGAACGAATTTCGTTGTACTTGTAGGTGGGACAAATCATTCGCTTGCGCTGCCGAATCTCGTGAGAACGAGGTAATGCGTGAATTAAATATAAGTACAAAACAAACATGTCACACTGCATCCGATTTATTTTTTAAATGATTTTACCAATACTTTATAAAAAAATTGGTAAAATGATTCAATTGTTTATGGACACTTGCAAAAGAAAAAAATGCCTTCGAGTAACAAAAATTAACATAGCAACGGACAAAGCAAATGTTTGTTTAAAGGATTTTCCGCGAATTTACTCAATAATCGTCTCGATTATAAACAGATGTACCGGAATGCGGAGCTTTTCACTACAAACAACCAAGAAAGTAAAAAAAAAAATTCCTCCACCAAAACAACTAATTAAGAGCCATTGTAAATATACACCCACCAGCAGGCAAAGCAGTCGACGTCCCCCCGGTACTCTGTTGTCCGGCCGCTTGACCGGTGCTGTTCCCGCTCGTAGCCCCAGCGGCGCCGTTGCTCCCACCACCAGCGCTGTTGCTATTGAGTTTCCTCAGTTGTTTCTTGTGCTTCATCCTCCGGTTTTGAAACCACGTCTTCACCTGAGTCTCGGACAGGTGGAGCGCCGCGGCGAGCTCGACGCGCTCGGGCGTGCTCAGGTAGCGCTGAGCCTCGAAGCGCGCCTCCAGCCCGGCCAGCTGCTGGTCGCTAAACACCTACACGAAAAATCACACGCATATATATATAGTGACGATCGGCCTTGCACCATTGTCGTTATTGTTACTGTATCCTTGGTAATAAAAAGTGGAGCACAGCATGAACAAACAAAAAAGCTGACGCTTACAGTCCTGGCCTTGCGTCGCCGGCAGTGTTTGAGGGCCGCGAGCTCGCTGACCCCGGGTACGACGCCCACGCCCATGCCCGCACCGCCGAACAACGGGCCGAGAAAGAAGGCCGCGGCTGCAGCTGACGGTGGCCCTGTGGCCGTCGGGTAGCCCGGCAGCAGGTTGTTCAGAGCAAACTGCTGGTACTGTTGTTGTTGCTGCTGCTGCTGCTGCTGCTGCTGTTGTTGGTGGTGGTGGTGGTGGTGTTGAGCTTGACTGGCAGCGACGGCCGAGACAAGGGAGTGATGGTGATGGTGAACCGACGGGTGCTGGTGTAGCGGGTGGCCGTTGTTTGCCTGGGGCGAGGTGGGATGTTGGTGTTGGTGGTGATGGTGAGCGGAAAGTGAGCCCGTGCCGACTGTTGAAGCCGCGGTGACGGTGGTACCGCCACGACTGAGAATGTCCTCGATCAGGAAGGACGTGCGGTTGTTCGACGAGCTCGCGTTCTGGTGCTGATTGTGCTGCCGCTGTTGTTGTTGCTGCTGTTGCTGCTGGCACGCCGTCGTCGTTGACTGCATGGCTCCGAAACGAGCCTGGCCTGCGTGAGAAATTCAAGATACTTATACCTACGTTGTCGCGGGTTAGGAATAGAGCATACAGCAGCAGACGAGTTTGTCTGACCGAATCACGGGTTTGTTCTACTGATTGCGCGCGTGTATGCATGTGCGTACACACCTGATGCGACTATGAGCATATTTTTGATTTTTTTTTTTTTTTTTTTCAATCACAATTAATACAGGAAATAAAGATAATGTTCTCACGTTACCTTGATCAATCACGTCCTCGTTAACAAAGTCCAGTGGCCCTCGACGAATCGAAA
Organism: Copidosoma floridanum; assembly: GCF_000648655.2. The sequence continues at coordinate 874,406 of NW_019379475.1, forward strand.
CAGCTCATCCACCAGAACCGACATCTCGCAACAATATATTTGCCCTTTGACCGTTCCACGGATACAACCCTTGTATCTTTCTTCCTTAAACTGCACACGCACGCACACACGCACGCACGTACATTCACACAGCACTCGGCGCCGTATGGTCAATTATTGCACAATGACACTCCCATCGTTTTCCATGAACAACATCACCGCATCACGATTCGCGGGCGAAAAGTCCGCGATCGTCCATAGTCACACACTCGATATCACGTGCTCGTCTCCCTGGCCAAAGACGAGCGCATACACGCAGCTAGCCGCACTATCGTCACCGCGCAACGGCGGCCGAAAACGATAACGGCGCGCGTCAACAACCCCTTTCGTCGATTTACCGCGGTGGAAATAATAATAATAATAATAATAATAATAATCTGCGCGGCCCCGGGGTCAGGAGAGGGGTTGGGTTCGCAAATCCCCCACCCCTGCGGCGCGCGCATCCGGCTGCGACGCGCGGAAGGGTTCGGCGGCCCGGGGTGGGGGTGCNTTGTGTAAATAAAGTACTTACTGAAAAAGAAACAAAAAATGTGTAACAATAAAGGAGAGTTGCAAAAAAAAAATAATAATAATAATAATAATAATCTGCGCGGCCCCGGGGTCAGGAGAGGGGTTGGGTTCGCAAATCCCCCACCCCTGCGGCGCGCGCATCCGGCTGCGACGCGCGGAAGGGTTCGGCGGCCCGGGGTGGGGGTGCGAGGAATTGCGATTGGTCGGGCTCGGGGTGTCGGGCGTCGCTTTGCACCGGGATGGGACACGAGGCGTCGCCCGGTTTCCATGGCGAAAGCGCGCGCGTATATATACATGATGCAATATAAATGTTTGAGTGTATAGGTTATGGCGCGGCGATACGTCGTTGGAGCAGTTGTGTCCCTCTCGCTCTCCGTTTCTCCAATGCTTTTGGTTTATTACATACCATAATACATACTGTCTGTAGGTATACTTGTATATTGTCTGCTGTCTTTTTAAGCACATGACGTGTGGGTGTTGTTATAATGCCCAAAGAGGCCGTTCTCGAAAGCGGAGCAAGCTTGCACCAGGTGGTAGAGAAGCTGCACATGTGTGTGTTTGCGACTGTGGGACAAAAGCTTTTTTTTCCATCTTTCCGCGTCTCCGTGTTATTTCGAAGCAGTGTTGAATCGAGGTGTTGTGCGCGACCCTCGAGGAGGAAGGATTTTGGGGTAGGAGAGCATTTATATATCATATTGCTCACTATTTGGGGGTATTTTTCTCTCTTTTTGAAGCGATGAGCTTGCGATCATAGTTGTACACACGAACGTATACATACATATGCTGGATGACGACGTACGATTTGTGCGTGTATTTTTACTAAAATATGCCCTTATGAGACAGTCATGGACTTCGAAAAACTATAATACATCTTTTGTGGCTTTAAATAACATTTATTATACTTTTTGAAAAAGTTAGTTTGTATGCTATACTTGCAACGTTTTCACAGCTTTGAAAAAATCGGTTCATTTTACTTATGCAATTAAAATATTTTTTTTTTAATTACACACATTCATCTAGAATGTAACCCTCATGCTATGGTCTAAATAGCAAAGTTAAAAAAGTGATGAAAAAATTAAATTTAAACCAACTAAGTTTGTGATTCTGGATCTGAAAGTATACATCTTTTGGCAACTCTGACAATGCGAATAATTTAAATGTACCTTTAATTAATAAATACTGAGAAAACAATGTTGCCTTTCGTTGAGCACTTTTATTTACACAAGTGGAAAGTCAACGATTTGACAAACTACGTGTTGACTTATCAAAGACTATAAAATTATAGTGAGATGCATCCAACCAGAATCAATTTTATGTTCTAGTATAGCATAAACAACAACAAAAAATATGGTAAACAACAAGCAATATTAAACATTTGTAAAAAAATGTAAGCTTTTTTTTTCGCCATGAAGAAGATAGTAGATGTTTGCATTAGATTGAAAATGTTACCTTTTTCGCATAAATCTAGCAAATATTGACGTATATTCATTGCAGCACTGCAAAAAATCGAAAAAATACACAAATTTGCTGGTCATAGCCAAACCACTTATTCTTATCCATGTACAGATGTACTATAATTTTGTTGTAATTTTTTTTTTGTATTGCTACTACGATGTTTGGTATACCTGCAATGTACACACAAATTACGCGTGCAGGTATTGCATACGCAAACATATATACTCACCATGTACACCGTACAACGAATGCATCAGGGCTATGATCCTGCAGCCACAAAATTACGCGTACACCTCCATCGTACTGGCCATCCAAACGAAGCTCGCCTATTCTCATACCTGCACACAAAGAGCTTGCAGTAATAAGTATGCAGGTACACATATACACAACTGTACGACGAGTGTATGATTGTATAGGTGGATGTACCTGTACATAGTATTACAGAAGGACGGCCCATAGGTATACGTCGTTTAGGGCTCGACAGCTGCATCAGCCGTCACCGATGGTGTATGGCTTGTTTTAAGTAAATTAAGGCCTCGGGCCGGCTAATTGCGTTACCGAGCTCGCGCACGCCACCGCAATCTGCTGGGCGCGTATCTAGCACCCGCTTTATGCGTCAGCCCGCCCACTTTGCCCTATGTATACTGCCCCGTTTTCCTCCCTGTGCGCCCCTCCCGTGTACCGATGTTGCGATTGTCCTCCTTTGGTCCGAATCAGTGAATATTCACTGGTATTGGGTCAATTGCATTTTTATTTTAAATCATAGGGACTTTGGATACATCACAGTAAGATCAGTTTCAGGGAGTGAAGTGCATTTTTTTCTTTTTTTTTTTTTTTTTTTTTTTTACAATGCACTCTTTGCCGGCAATTTCATTTTCAGATTAAAGGTATTGTTTCTTGTTAGGTTTTTGTGACGTAAAACATAAAACGTGTAAGTAATGTTTTTTTTCTTCACTTATACTTGTTGGATTAAAACAGAGTTACAATTTTTTTTTTTTTTTTTTTTCTCAATTAAGACTTTTCGTTTAAATTAATTATAATCACCGGCGTGTACATCTAATAATAATGTGAATAAATATAAACAAAGGTCGTAAAAAAAAGAAAACAAAAGTTTTTTTTTCTAAATTTAAAGCAACAAAGCTTCCAATCTAACACATTTTACGCTTTAAAGGCAATAATTGGTGAATAAAATCGTATAACGTCTAAAAGTATTGTAGCAAACGTGACAAAAAAACACAAGCTATACAGTATAGGACTAGGTACACAAAATACATACACATGACACGCTTGGGCCACGTGCGTGCCGACTTAATTAATACGCATACAGATAAACCTTAGTGGAAATCTACATGTACAAATGTAAAAAATAATTACTTTGACGTGTATAAAAAAAAAAAAAAAAATACACGAAAAGGGGGAGCAGTAGTTGTTCAGACGTCATCTTCGAAAGGTGGCGTTCGCTTGTAAAACGCCCTCGAAAAGGCAGCCGGGCCCTGGGTCGAGCAGAAAAAGTAGCCCCTCTTCCAGAACACGAAGAAGACAAGGACGATCGGTACGGACAGCAAAACTCCGACGAGCATACCGATGAGTACAGCGGAGTCGCGTTCCGGCCTTGCTCCGTACATGTCCGGGCAGCGGAGCTTCCATCCGGCCAATGATTCCAGGGTCCGGTTCGAGTGCTCGGGTGGAGCTGCGCAACGTAGTTCCGAGGCTTCCGAGCCCATCAATTTCTTCCCGTACTTTGGCAGGATGACGCCGATCTTGAAGAAATACACGACATGTGAGATAACTATTCTGTCTCGGTAAAAAAATACATTTTTCTTGTCTTAGCTTTTATACACCAGTTTTTCATTTAGATAATAATTTGGCCATTAGCATTGCCCCTTTTGGTTGTCTACGATAGTCTGTGACAGACTTGAACGGTCACCCCCATCCAAGTACTAGTCGCCCCAAATGCTGCTTAACTTCGGTGATCGACGGGACTGCGACTCCATCGTGTCGGTCGTCATATTGTGTATAATAGTTGTGACAGAAAGAGAAAGAGAGAAAAAGAAAGAAAGAGAGAGCGTGTGCGCGCCACTACATAATATTACGTACCTAATGTATTGCATACGCTATACTATAATAGGTACTACTCGCTGTTGAGGGGACGAACAGGTACGAAATGGGAAAGAAAAAGCGTGATGCTTTCCCCTCATAGAGATATCATAAGATCTTATAACATAAAAGGTCTCATAATATATCCAAGTTTCCCCCCACTTTCGTCTACCGAGGGCCCTATACATAAGAAGCTTCACTTCGAAAAGCATAAACTCACGAGATTTTGGTTGTCGCAGTCGCAGTGCCACTGATTGTCCTTCAGGTGCAACTGTTTGACGTCGTCCCATCGGGCTATCAGATTGTCCGGTAAATATTTCAACGCATTGTTGGACAAGTCGAGCGCCTTGATCAACGGCCATGTAGTGCCTCCACTCGACGACTAAAATAAAAAAATCTTATCATTTTGTTTTCCGACGTATACACATCACTTGGGATATGTGATAACAAGCCGTTCGTACCTTCAGGGCAAGGGCGTCCTCGTCGATGTCGGTAAAGTTCGGGCAGTTGGTGATCCTCAGCGACTCCAGAGCCTGCAGATGACACATCGAGCCCTCACCGATCCACACCAGCTTCGGCATGTCGCTCATGCTCAGCGCCTTCAAGCTCTTCATGCTCGGGAAGCCATTTTCGGCCGTCAAGTTCACGATCGGGTTCCCGTCGAGAATAAGGCTCTCCAACGAGTTGACGTCCTCGAGGACGTTGGGTGGCTCTTGGAACAGGTTGTAACTCAGATCCAAGATCTTCAACCTCCTTATAGGGACCCATGGCAATTGCGCACATTAGATTTGTTGGAGCAGGTATGCATGAGCGTGTATATTTTGTTTTTGCAAATTTTAATTTTCTACGCACTGGTGAATTCGCATGGCGGTCGCGTCGATCTTCTTGAACTGGCAGTGACTCATACTGAGGTCCTCCAAAAGCGAGATTGTGGTGATCGTCGTTATCAACATTTGATTGAAAACTTTGAGGGGATTGTGCGACAAGTTCAAATGCGTCATGCCCGTCACATGCTCGAAGATGTTTGGCTTGAGCGAGATGAAGTTGTTGTGCGACAAGTCCAGCTTTCGCAGCTTCTTCAACGTCTCGTAGGATTCCGAGGAAAAGTGACCCTGCAATGAGAACAATGTGGGCGTTTGTTGTTTTTTGTTTTGTCATGTACCCTCATCTTACCCTGAACGCGTGCGGCGAGAGCGACTCGAAAGACAACGAGTTGTGGCTCAGATCGAGTTCCGTGAGGTTTGCTACGAGCTTGAACGAGTGGTCATCTATGATGCTTACATTGTTGTTCCGGAACACGAGTTTGAACACTTGCGTCGTAGGCAAGGGTCTTATGCGGCCGATCTTGTTGTGCGAAAAGTCCAGGACATCGTAATGCTTGTCCGCTGGAAAATCGTAATCGAACACGCTCATGTTCAGCCCCCGGTTCGAGCAGTCCATTGTTTTTTCTGTAATTTCAAGTGAGACGTTTTTTTTTTTTTTTTTTTTTTTGTTTTTTGCGCTCTTTTCCCTGACATTGGTGATTGTTGCGAGTGAGTCAACGAGTGAAGCTAAAAATTGTTTGTCTTTTATCGATAAGAATCGATTAAATGCAATGCTACGGAAAAAAAAAAGAATCGGAAATCAAATTCCTACATCTGAGACTACATGTGCGTTATCTTTCAGCGTTTAGTTTAGCCGATGAATCATGTTAAATGCATACTGGGCGTGGATTATCTAAATCTCGATGACAATACGCTTACACAAAAATGTTGTACTCGCGAAATTTACGACTGGATATGAACAAAACTGAAACATCGTTGTCTAATTGAAGCGACACTTCAAACCTACGACGTGTTAACGTATACATAACGACTGTGACTCCAAAACGATGATTAGTATGAATAGTCATCGACACGGATCATTGAGAATAACAAACGTAGGGTTTGCGTACTCACGAGTTTAGTTGAAAACTATGTACACAAACACTTGTAAATTTTCACTTTTTTCAAGAAAAGGAGACAAAAAAACTGCCACCGCACTCACCCGTGCAATTACACACGTCGCAAATCTTGATTTTCGCCGGATTGTTCTTCCCCGTACCCTCGGCTTTTATCTCCCCCTTGAGTTTCTCATCGGCCGCCAGAACTGCGGGTGCCACCAGAACAAGAAAAACGAAGAAAAACCTTCGCATGGCTAACTATATATGGTATATAAGGTACAACACCGAGTGCGAAATCCGCGATACTCCGCGATATGCGCCGGAATAATACTCTCGACGTGTGTGTGGCACTCGACGCGTAATATATAGGAGATATGATATAGCAGTCACTCCCGGGGAGTTGATAAGAGCCGCGAGCATACCTTCTTGCTATGAGTGATAAGATAAAAATTGAGCTCGAGCCCGAGTTGCGTGTTCTTACTCATCTGATTATTACTTGCGTGTGTTCGTATTGCGCGTGTATACGCACGTGTGTTTGGTTACAGGTGTGTAATGTTGTATACCTACATATACCTATATGATACTGTAAAAAAACACGTGTTTGATTAGTGAACCGTTCGGTAAATTGGTGTGCCGGATGATCGTAAGGTGGTAGAGGTGTACACACATTTCGGTATGATCGTCGTTTTGTTTATGTGGATGACATATCAAATATCGTATTGTTGCGGGCATCACAACCATCATATTATGAATGTTTACTTTTGTTAAATAATACATGTCTTGTTCTGTATCGTGGTGCTATCATCTTTGTTAAAAAAAAAAAAAAATAATAATAATAATAATAATAATTAAAATTAACTGATTTTCATAAGATACTTGGAAATTAGGAAAATAAACAAATTTACTATTTGTACGAGTATGCGTTCGGAAGTTATAATAATGGCAGGAAGATGACGATTCGAATTGTCGCGCTCTGTAAATCACCCCCGAGCGAGCCACACAAGAAATGTGGCACCATCTACTGACAGTTTGAGGGCTCTAATTTTTTTCTCGCGTATTCTTACTTACCTTACGCCGTAGAAAGACCGGCAGATAATACACATGTAAGTTTTTACACTGCGCGACTTTTTTTATTCCATCAATTTTAACTTTAGTAAGTTTGCTTCAGAGATGACGCACGACCCCAAATTAAAAAAAAAAAATCAAAAAATAACAACCTCCGCGAACCGCATAAAAACGTGCCAAACGGTTTTTGGACATGGATCTGGAGCTTAAACTGTTTCATCGCGTCGTTTAAAGAAAACAAAGAAAACTTATCATCCGTAAGTAATTGTATTATTTACCTGTAAGATAACAAGCCCTTAAAAAACGAACTAAGGATGACAATTTGTTATAGTTTTTGAGCTTCGAATTTTCATTAATAACGTTCCAAAAAGATGATGTTTCGTTCTTGGTACGGTCGGTATGCGCGCGCAAATTCAACGTTCGAAGATAAGCGCGCAATCGCTGACTATCCTCGTTCCACCCACGAGGAGAAAGAGAGAAAGATAAGCTTCCCCCCGACGTAACGTACCCTCGCGCGCGCTAAAAGTATTGAATCGGTGACGTCACAAAAGAGAGGCACACACAAGAAAGTACGTGTATGTATATTTATATGATAACGTTGTACACATACCTGTGTATGGATGGGCGAAAAGAAGAGAGAAGTGTGCGTGACGAGGACGATGACGACGAGGACGAGGAAGGGAGGGAAGCGAAAAAGGGTGCGAGAGAGAAATATGTAGGAACGCGCTCTGTTAGCCGAGCTATAGTATACGTCTCTCGGCACTCTCGTCGGCAGTCTCTCTCTCTGCGTCGGGACACTCTACTTTTACGACGTTTCGTTGTTTTTTTTTGTTCCCCGTTTCTCCTCTTTTCGCGAAGAGAGAGAGAGAAAAAAAGAACGCGACAAATATGTGCCTGCAAAGAGCATTATGATACACCGCTGCGAAGGTGCACACGCATGCTCAAGTGTTTTCGGAGTTATTACGTTACGCGTTGGATATTCATGATTGCCGAACGATACAACCTGATGGAAGTGTGACTTGCGGTAGCGCGATAAAGAGAGGAAGAAGCAAGTGGTACTGCTCGTGAGTGTTTTTTTTTTTTTACTATGATTTTTTGGATGAAATCAGCGGGGCGGGGGGCCTGTTGGTGCAGCAGAGTGCCGAGTGCGTCTTCTGTGCCGATGTAAAAAATACGCCGAGCAGCGCTTGCGTGCCCCCTGATAATTTTTAATTCACCGCGAGTGTGTGAACGCGCGTGTGTGTGTTGATAAAACGCAGAATCCACCCCCTCGAAGTATATATTACAGACGCCAGCTGAATCAGCATCTTTGGAAGCTGCGGAAGCAGAGGGAGAGGAGATTTCGGAGCACATATTCATCGCGACTTCCCAAAAGATCTATACGTGCTCTGAATTTCGTAACACCTGCGGTGCGTAACTTACACTTCGTGTATGCAGAGTACACATCATAGCCCATAATACATTAATTCCATACATGAGTATTATACTTAATCGTCAAGAGCTGGAGTACTTGTTTTCGAGAGGGATAGTTGTGAGCAAATAATGTAATACATTTTTCATATACACGTGCACGCGGCTTTTCTCTGCGAGAGAATACTATCGTCGTTATCGTGTGCCATAACGTGAAAGGGTGAGATAGATGATGTGTACTTATCTACTGGGATGCTGTGGAGTTAGATACCATAACCTACAATCGTAACATCATTACAATAGTCTTGATAACTTACGAAACCATTGATAAGCACTGTAATGGCGAATTTATGGTAGGATTTTTATAAATTTTTGTTATTCTCGTGTTTTCGAATAGTTCGATTGCACGTACACGTACATGTGAATTTATTGTTCGGGATGAGCATTGTGTTTGTATATTGTTTATGTACACGATCGTTGTTGCGAGCAAAGAGAGAAATGTTGCTTTAGTTTGGCAAAATCGAAAAATGAATTGCGGCTAATGAGGGGTAAATGTTTTTTGTCGTTTTATCTGATCCTCTTTGCTCGTGATACTATTATATGCATAAGCATATAGGAGATAGGAGTGCTGTTGTTCTTTATCTCCTTTATCTTTGCAGAGTCTGCTGCCGCGCTAGAATGCTCCGATCTTACTTCGACTCCGGAATGTTTTGAGGTTAGGTTCGCCGCCGACTATTTTTTAATCCCCATTTTTTTTGCTTAGCATTTGCAAAGTGGAAACTTTTTACAAAACGTTATTCGGAAACGAGGCTAATATGACTCTCCGGGAGCCGTATAAATTCCGAAAAGTTTTTGTATACCTTTGGTAACTTGTTTCGTGCAGGTGCCGGACCAATGTTTTTTAATAAAGGATTATGATTATTCTGCTTTGTAAAATGATTTGCATGTGTGTAACCTGCATAACACCTTTTAACTTCATCGTAGCATTACTTTCAAAATGAATTGGTACAAGCATTATTTTATAAAAATCTTTCACAACACTTAATCCTCGTCCGATATTTCTCTCGAGCCTAATTAAGAACAATACTATATAGATGGGACCACCCAACGTGTTTCTCGCTTCAGCTCTTGACTTCTGCGTCTACTACACAACCATTTACCATACATTTAAATATATATATTCAACACCTTCTCTATGCAATATCATCTGCATCAATAATGACATGATAGAGCTCATCACGTGCTACTGTAACTTTGTAAGCGCACGAGTACAGTAGTTGTGTAAATAAAGTACTTACTGAAAAAGAAACAAAAAATGTGTAACAATAAAGGAGAGTTGCAAAAAAAAAATAATAATAATAATAATAATAATGAATTGAAGGGTGGGTTAGGGGGTTGAAACCCCATATTACAGAATACGCCCATTTCTCTCGCCAGGGTGCTGCTGCTGCGAGGCTCCTGGCATGACAAGAATTGCAGATTGATGCGATCGATATTGTGTGACTCCATCTCTGTCTCGCTACACACAAAGGCTTGCTCGCTTGCTTGCCGGTCGCGCGCTTTATGCTGTATATGCTGTATTATATGATATGAACATGTTGTCATGTAGATGTATAGACACGGCAACGTGTGTGCAAGTATACACGTATAGGTATACATGTATTACTGGCGCGTCAGGAAGAGCGCGGCGCCGCGTGTGAGCCACTCTTCTGAACTCTGAACTCTTCTCCTTTAGTTGTCCTGGTATACCGTACACAATCATACATGTAACCCACCCACCCATCCCCTTTTGACACAAGCAACTCTTTATCGCCGCAACCCACCGTCCCTGTGTTTTCGTTTGTTCATCTGCCTGCAATTTGACATCAGCTTGATTGTTTGATCTTGAATTTCAAATTGAGAGTAGCTTTTTTTTTAACACTCGCATCAAATCTGATGAGTTACATTTTTTTCACTTTCATAGTACCTATAACGATACGAAAGAGTATCTTGTCTGTTGCTTAAAATATTATCTCAGCTGTGTCCCATATACCTACATCATCATGTGTCTAGGCCTTCAAGGCCAAAGAAGTTTATTACCTATTTGAATTAATTAAAAAATACTCTATGCCTTTGCGTATGAGGTGCCACATCTGATAAGTTTATCGCCAGAGCAAAAATGTATAACTTAAAACAAGACGTTAAAAATAAGGTTTTGGAAAATGATTTTTTAACTAAGTCTATATAAACGTACGAACCTGAAATGTGAGTTTTTTTAAATGCACAACATTTTTTTCATGGGCAAATTTGTTGCAGAATATCAACTTCTTCAATACTAAACGCATTTGGGATTAATCGATTTAAGTGACGTTTAGAAACTTAATTACCTACAAAGAGTCGATTACACATGTGATCACACTTATATTAGATTAAAAATTTGTCTTGCACCCAAAAACATAACAATTATAAACAATTACGTTTAATAATGAAGTTCCTTCTATCATCTAAAAATGTGTAGCCTTATGTAAAAACCACATTCAATTTCACAAAACACAAATATGGACCAATGATTACACTGCAGTCAGAGACGACAAACGTACAATTCAGAAAAAAAAAAGAAAAAAAGATGAGCACAAGCTGCCAAAATTTTCTCTGCTGTGTCACTATATGTACACAATACGCCGTATACCCTCTCAATAGTATTTTTTTTTTTCTCCTCTATTTTATACATATACATACATACTCTATCAAGCACAAATCAATACAAGAACACTGCCGATATCGCATGAGTCCGCATTGCACGTGTATTATCGAGAAAACAAGTCCTGTACGGAAGAAATAAAAACAAGGAAAAGCCGAGCTACTCCTTTTTCATCTCATTCCCTAACACGTAACAAATTTTAATCCTCTCTCGCATATTACATAATAATAAACTTAAACTTTGTAAGGCGGGTAGGCGTTTGCTTCTCTTGTTTTTTGTTCGCGATAAGACGAAATTCCTCCGCGATTTACTTGGTCTCGTGTGTACACGTGCCTTAATACCCACGAGTGTGGCATCAAGAGATACAGAGAAGGAGGAATCGTTGTGTTCTCATACGTGCCTGGAATTTTTAAATGCCCGCTAGCGAATTTTGCCGCTTTTGTTGCGAAGTAGTAACATAAATACTTATTTGTGTCCATTGAACTTTCTTGAAAAAAAAAAATAGGGGGAAAAAAAAGAAAGCTTTTTAAAGATACGATCACCATAATCCTTTAGTTTTTTAAGTATAGTTATATAAAAAACAATGAGTGACAATTATAAGTGTACACGCAATTTGTAAAAAGAAAAAAGAAAAGTCACTCTCCCGCGTCGACACAAGTGATCAATCAACGGGCACTCAAACCTGTAGGACAAGAAACACGTGCGTCGTGAATAATTCGTGACTGTATAAGATATAGGTACAGCTAAATGAATCAAGTGCGCACCGTAAACCCTATAATAACGACAATCGACTCTCACACGCCAGTTGAGGATCGTGTCAACGAGACGTCGAGGGGGTGAGGTGAGGGTTGTTTGACTAAAGGACCATTGAGAGAGAGAGAGAGAGAGTCGGTAGTAAATGCATGGGTGACGTATATACACACGGCACGGGGAGTCTCCTGCTCAGCTCCTGTCTGAATACGCGCGCTGATGCTCTTCATTACGACCGACAAATCACTCTCTCTCTCCTTAGCTGTTAGTATATATATATACATATTCCTATAAGTATACCCGCACTTAAGTAAGTATCAAAGAGCTTGAATTTACGAGCTTTCTCGTATAAGTATAGTATATTACGCGTGTATACACGCGTGCATTATTATATATAATATATTATGTAATGGGAGAGGGTGTATACAAGTGTACAAAGTGAGGAGGGAAACAAATGACCGCGTGTATAAGTAAATGTTTATGAAAGAGTTTGTTCGCGAGGGTGCAGCGAGAGCGTATATGAAACACCTGTTATGATTTTATCGCTTCGATGGATCAAGCAAAACATCCTCGTGAACTCCTGTACGTGTATAACTTGATCGGGAGTCGTTTACCGAAAACAGGGTAATTACAGGTGAATGGGTACATAACGCGATTATTCACTCGAGCAAACGTCAATGATAATATTAATAAAAATACGCATCGGTACTCCGAGATGCGCAAACGTTTTTTTTTTTATTGAGTAATTATAGCGAAACAGAGGAAACGCAGGTTATTTCTCGTACTTACTTGTTCATGGGAGCTAATTGGATGGGATTTTTTATTTTTTGACGAGGTGCGAAATCAGTCGAGCTGGTATTGTATTCGTTGAAAAAAAAAAAAAAAAAAATTGCATAAATTTTTACATTTTGTACTACCAAATTTACCAAATCCATGAGTCTGCCTCGCGATAAATGTATCGAAAGGTGCGGATGGGGTAGCAGTAAAAAGAGAGACAGAGGGGCCATATCTAGCTTCATATATAGGGGGCGGCAAGAAGCGCCACTTGCGAGTAATGGCGCGGGCGCCTCTTTCATTTCTCTCTCCTCCGGCCTGACTCCCCTATTCTTCTTCTTCTTCTTCTTTGCACGAGGGCCAGGGAGACGGAAACTCCGAACGGACGTTTTGCGTGAGAGCACGAGAACAACGGCAGCCTTGGCCATTCTTCTCTCTCTCTCTCTCTGGATTTTTGCTTTATTGCAAGATGTGTGTACACGTGAAACCTTCGACTTCATCGCTGGTTCGCCTCTCTTATATATTTTTTTCGTTTAATTTGGCCCCCGGCTTCTAGCTTTTTTTTTTTCCTCCTTCTCTCCTCCTCGCGCGGACTTTGTTCCAGAGAGATCGGTAATTGGTTTTTGATTGGGTAATTGCGAGCGGAGGCTTGTTTTTTTTTTTTTTTTTTTTTTCATTCGGAGATGCGCGCAAAGTCGTCGCCCCTCTCCGACGCGAGTGATGTAATTTCGTATGTCGGGAGGTAATGTTGTTTTTTTTTTCTCGGTGATTTTAGGTTCCCGATCGCAATTTTTGGAAATCAGAAATTTGCATTCCCCGCCGCGAGCTCAATTTTCTCGCGTTTCGCTGGAAGGACGCTCACGGGGTGTTCCCCCCCCCCGCATCGTTTGTGCCTTCGTAAGGTGTTTAATGAGAGTTAAACTATATGTATGTGCTCGTTACTCATCGGCGCGAATCGTTTAGTCGTTATTATTTTCCTCTTCTTTATTAATACGCGTGTAAAGAACTTTGTTTCTCTGTCCGCAACTGCTTGTAATGAGTAAAAAAAAAAATTAGTTCTCAAAAATTGAATTGAAAACAAAACAAATAAATAAATAAAACCCTTTCATCAGCTTCAATCTCGCGATCGATAGCGGCCTCGAGCTGCCCGTACGCATTATACACAGGTGGTATGCCATGTAACTCACGCCTGCGAGCGCGTACGGGTTTTGAAAACTAAAGAAAAAAAAAAAGAAAGATACAAAAAATCACCTGTCCCCCCCACCCCGTGTTCGACGTCTCGCTTGAACGCCGATTGATTTCACGCTCGTGTGTATAAAAATACACGCGCTCGAAAAGTTTTTCTGATAAACAAAATCAACCAAACGCCTGTACCTATACCTACTTGCGTGTGTGATCGTATGAGAGACAAAGTCAGCCCGTGAACGTATGCTCATTCGCGAGATATCGCTAATTCGCGTGATTAACGATTCTTCGTGCGGGCTGATGTACAAGTATAAATATAGAGAGGTGTTTCACCTTTTTCTTTTTTTTTTTTTTTTTTTTTTTTTTTTTTTCCTCGATACACAATCAACCAGCTGGGATTGGAGCGTTCGATAATCGTACCATGAATAAGTACGCGCGCACGGATGATGATTTCCTCGAGGAGGTACAGCGCTCTCTCTTATCTCACCGAAATTCGGCGGGTTATCTGATCCCGATACAAATAGGGTCGGGAGAGGAGCGCACCCTCCTGATACGCCCACATTACGTTGCGAGCGAGGAATATTTTTCCCTTTTTTTTTTCATCGCGATGTACATATGTATAAATGTCGATCGAAAAACGCTTGCGTGCGCTCCGGGGAACGAAAAAAAAAAAAAAAAAAAAAAAAGAGAAATCCCTGTATCGGAAGAAGAGATATTCGTGCTACACCGGGATTTTTTTTCGAAAAAAATATCCAATTTTGCATGCCCCGTACGCGCGAACTCAGCAGTAATCCCAAAGAGAGAGAGAGAGAGAGAGAGAGAGAAGAAAAAGAAAAACACGTTGTGTGTGTATGTAACGCGGGGGTTTCCGTCACGCGACCCCTACCCATGCGCGTGTAGGTACTTATAAGAGCAACAGCAGCGGCACGGAGAAGTGTCTTCGGCGCTGCTTTATTTATTCACGCGACGAGAGGAGGGAAAATATACAGGGCGAGAGGGAGTTTCGGCGCCGTTTTCCCTGGGCCTCACCCCCTACGTATACTTGAAAACTCTCTCAAACTCTTTTGCATTGGTTAGACGTATATACCTATATATACAAGGTATGGTGTACGGATGTAGCATGTATATATAGCTTGGCGAGTTGAAAAATTAACGAGCGATGCACGTTAATTATACACGAGGAGATCCACAAAAATTCTCCATAATGTGTCATACGTTTTTCATTAGAAATTTTGTTTTTTGAGGCGCACCCTCGACATAGGGCTTATTTTGCTCGCAATCTCATCTTCCAATCTGTACTCGTAATAATCGCGTGAGAAATTATATGACAATAAATAAGGGAATTACAATGAGAATTATAATTTTTGTAATACAACCTAGTCACAGTTTGCCAAGTCCAAAGTAATAATAAACAAATATGTGAATAAAGAAGGAGGGAGGGTATGTATTTTTAAAAAAAGTAATGAATCACAGCAGCGAGGGTGGAAATTTAAGCGATACTTTTGAGAAATTTTAATTTGCTCGGAGCCAAAGGGATGGATCATCATTTTTGCGATACGCTTTGTGTCGGGAAGGTCAAAGTTGATTATCTCTACTTATACATGTATATGTATATACGGTGTAGGAAGAGCCATATATATATATATATACATATACATACGAGTCGTATATAATACGGCATTCGCGGGATAATTGAAACTGGCTCGCTCTCGGGGCCCCAATAATACGAATTATCCGTCATTCGCTCACTTCGTCGTCGCCGTCGCGTACATGATAGCCGATGCGCTTGTCCCCTCCCCCTCGGCGTTTACGTATTTTCGATGTGTATGGCGCGCAGTGTATCATTATTAATCGTTTTTAAAACGTTTCGCTATACGTTATTACCGGTTACCACCGCAAAACAAAAAAAAACAAAAAAAAAGTAATACCTATATAAGATACACGTTGCCCCTTGGACATTGTTGAACAAAATTGCTCCTACCACGCGAAAAACGAGATCTTTTCCCCTTATCTCTTTCGTCCTTACACACGTGCATTTTTTATTCCGATAAATAATCGGACCAGTGTACAAAAATAATAGACATTAAGCTCCTTTGGTCGCAAGCTCTTTCTCTCTCTATTTTTCTGGCCGAGGGGATTCCGGAAAAAAAAATTTTTTCATTAAAAATCCTCCCCGTAAGCACATATACCCGAGAAAAAGGCGAGAGGAAAAGCGAAAAATTTCGGAATCCACGCGCGCGCGGAAGAATTTCCCTCCTATATATATACGGCAAAGAAGCCGGGAAAAGCTCGACGGAGGGAGAGATACCGAAACGTCTTTCGGCGCCTCCTCGCGTTCTTTATATACAAGTTAGGGCGAGAGAGAGAGAGAGAGAGTCGCGACAGCAGGACGAGAGAGAGAGAGAGAGAGAGGGACGAAAAGCTCGCAAGCTCTCTCTCTCCTGTTCCTTAATGATGACATTTAAATGCAGTGGAGCTCGTTCGGTGCCTCTGGCTCTTCTTCCTCTCCTCGCTATCCTCTCTCTCTGCTGCTGCGCGGCTGTACCCTCTGATATGTATACACATGTACATACACATACTCATACCTATACCTACGGGGGAGGGATAAAGGTGCATTCACGCGCCGCGGGAATCGAGATCGACGTACGCCCTTCTTTCTCGCAATGAATACTTAATCAAAACTCTCTCTCTCTCTCTCTTTTTTTTTCTCTTCCTCCCATACTCGTTTTCATCTCTCTTCCACATATACCTACCTCACAAGGGGGGGGGAGGCTGTCCTTTTTTTTTTTCAACACGAAAATCAACGAGGTTCAACGCGGAAGTACTTACGTGATTTTTCGCGTTTTTTTGTTGTTTTTTTTTTTTCTCGGAGGTACATGCTACACACACCGATGCTCAATATTAACGTTATACGAGTACATTAGGTGGTTGTTGTCATGCACAGCCAGAAAGAGAGAAATAGTGAGGATATTGTACATGTTATATTTTGTATATACAGTGGAGAGAGGCTGTTTGATGCAGCTCAACAAAGGCGAAAGGTGTAAATAGAGTTTTTTTGTTTTTTTTTTAACGATGAAAATTGCATTTATTGTTTACAGAGGTCGAGCGTGCGGAGAGGATGCGGGGTGCATCGTTATCGCCGGAGCGCAGGTAGCCGGCACCACCCGGGCACAGACGGAGCGAAGGAAAATTCCACTAGTGGAGGACCATATACGAGCCGCACCCCCCCATAATCACGTATTTGTAAAAATTTATATGAGGAATGATAGGATCATGCAAGAGGGCAGCACAGCGGTGGCGCTAGCTATGGTGACCCCTGGTTACGATCAGGACCCAGCGAGCGGGGTGGCCGATTACGCGAACCACCAGCAGGACCAGGCGCAATTCGAGGCGGACAAGCGGGCCGTGTACAAGCACCCGCTGTTCCCCCTGCTGGCCCTGTTGTTCGAGAGATGCGAGCAGGCCACCCAGAGCTCGGACGGCTCCATGGCCGAGAGCTTCAACATGGACATACAAGCTTTCGTGCAGCACCAGGAACGGGACAGGAAGCCCTTTCTCACCAATGACCCGGAGATTGACGGCCTGGTACGCCTTTTTTTTTCTTTCTTTTTTTTTCTTACTTTTCTCGTCCCTCCTTCATCTGCTGCTTGCGTATACAATATGGATAGCTCGAGGGACTGCACAGCTAAATAGACGGGAGATAAAAGAGACTTTTTCTCCCCGAGGAAATTTGATTAAAATGTAATGTACAAAGTTCGAGGCTCTCTCGGCTCCTCTGTAAAAAGTTTACGCGGCCCTTTCGGAAATTCCCTATGAGATGGAAATTCGCGGCGTCTTGCACGAAGCACGAAATTCCCTTAGCTCCGGCTATTTTAATCCTGCATCGACTCTTCCCGCTCCGCCTTACCAAGTTTTATATGAAAACCCGCGAGCTATACCAGGTATATATATATATGTATATATATACACATGTATACTACAATCGTGTTTTAATCCTTTATACATATATATATATATATATGTACGTGTACACGGGCGCGCGTGCAACTTCAAATGCAACCTCTCCGTGTATATGTGTGTATGTATGCGTTTAACGACCCTCCCGTTAATATCTCTCTTTCGAGCGAGCTTCGTCTTAACTTTCATTACAATGCGCGCAATTACGAAAGTTTTCGAGAAATTTTTCCCGGCCCGAGTTGAAAATGTTTTTTTTTTTTTTTTTTTTTTTTTCTCTCTTTTGAAGGGTTAAAGTCACCCTGCACGTTGTACATGTACCACGCGGTTATATATCGGGAGTTAAGGGGTCGCGGTGGGGAGGGAAGGGAAAATTAATTTTTTTTTTTTCTAAAGCACGCGGTATACACAACAATCGTCATTCATTTGGCTCCCGTTGCTCTCCTCCTTGGGGGGGGCGCGCTCTCTTTTATTTTTCCGCAGATGATCAAGGCCATCCAGGTACTGCGGATCCATCTGCTCGAGTTGGAAAAAGTGCAAGAGCTCTGCAAGGATTTCTGCAATCGTTACATAACGTGCCTCAAGAGCAAGATGCAGAGCGAGAACCTCTTGCGCAGCGATTACGGGCACCACGGCTCGGGACACGACGGGCTCGCGCCCTCGAGCGGCAGCAACGGCAGCAGTCCCCTGCAGGTTAGACTCGCTGGGTTTTTCCATTTTCTTTCGTTTTCCTATTTTTTTTTTTTTTCTCTCTGTTTTTTTATTCTTTAGTTTAGTTTAGTTTCGTTCAGTTTATGAGGATTTCGTTGGCAGTTGTCGAGCTCGCAAGCTCCCGACTCCCGTTACTATAGTTGTTTTTTCCGTTTTTGGAAAAAGGAAGGTAAAATTTAAAAAAAGAAAAGGAAAAAAAACCCTTTTTTTTTTTTTTTTTTATCTATTTATAAATATATGTATATATAAATGTGAATGCACGTCAAATAAGCGCTTAAATTCCACCATCGGCACGCTCTCTCTCCATCATCAATATTATAATCACAAAACACACATGAGCATATAGTATCGCCGTCTTGCACTGAAACTATGTATTTAAAGGTTATTAAATTTTCTCGCTCGCAGATGAGAGAAATTTTTTTAATAATCTTTGTTAGCAAATTTTCAGTGGGTCGATGTTATGTATGGAAAAACACACACGTACATCAAGTACGAGCTTGTTGTTTTAAAGTCGAGCTTTGTTGTTGTTGTTGTTTTTTTTTTTTTTTTTTTAGTGCACGAGTTCGCTAAACCATACATATACACCGATATCCTTGAAACGATCCTCGACCGAGTCCGAGTAGTCATCCTCAGAGTATAAAACTAACGCGAATGTATACAGAGAGAGGCACGCCTCGAAAAGAAAAAAAAAAAAAAAAATACTTTGTCCGATAAATTTTTACTTTGACACTTTGTTGGGCGCATTATACATTTTTATGTACACATGTAAGGCACTGCGGTTTATTGGTAAAGTTGACGGTCGTTTTCGTTGCCAATTTTCATCCTTCGGAGATCGATGGCTCTTCGTAAAGTTGTTTCATCGCTCCTACTGCCGCTCCAGTTACTTCTCGCCCGTGCCATTTCTTATTTTTAATTTATTGCCACTGCTGATCTCGCTTCGAGAGCGCATTGCGTTTTTTTCAATTAAAAACATTATTATTGTTATCATTTGCGTGAAATTCGTCGTGCATCAAATTTCTATCATAAAGTAAAGTCGGTAACGCTTGTACGGGGCAAGCGCGCGCCTCTCGTATAAGAGTTGCAGAAAGGAAAGAAAAAAAAAAAAAAAAAAAAAAAAAAAAAAAAAAAAAAAAA